>CM044957.1:44260383-44326345 GCA_024516035.1 Bactericera cockerelli
TTCAGGACATAAATTGGTGTTGCTATCACACAGCCTTATCCCTCCGAAAACTTATCAGACTCTGCAACTGATTGTCACACTTCTGGGCCTCTTCATAAAATCAATAACAAATGCAGGAGCTTTATACAGAATTTAAGTAGAAAATGGGCCTCTTCATAAAATCAATAACAAATGCAGGAGCTTTATACAGAATTTAAGTAGAAAATGTTACTTAAAATTGTTATAGTAGGTAAATTAAGTTTTTCACTATAACTTGAATGTATAGCATTTATAACTTTTATAAATTATTGAACCCCGGAACCGCTTTCGCATTACTTACCATCTATGGTATATTCCGGAAACGGAATAACTCTGTCAGAATTTTCCGCTCTGGCCGGGACTCGAACCCGCAACCTCCGGTTCAGCAACCAATGCTTTGAACCACTGAGGCTGGCGTGCCATTTATACCTTCCGAGCATGAACCGGTAACCAAAAACTTGATCTTAAAGTATATTCATTTGAGAAGGTGGGTTTTTACTGGGTGGAAATTCCTCACCCCAAGTCAGAATAACCTAGATGTCTTTAAAAGATATTTTCCTGCCTTCAACCAAAAGAAAATTTTTATGTAGTGACATTTATACCATTCATTTGAAATACCAAACAGAAAGGAAACATATATGTTCAAATCCTTATAGTCCGCGCCATGGACCAGGTATAACAGCACTGTTCATAGGCCGACACTCATAATATAGTTTAATATAAATACACATACCTACAGGATATAAATATCAGTGTAGACTGTAGATGTAGGTATGTAAAAAAATAAATATCTGTATTAGCAGTTTATTAATTCGATAAATTTCCCTAACAAATAAAATATTCCTTTCTTGCTTTCTCAGTGTCCTTCTACAGAGATCTCATGTTGCTGTCTCTTGTAGTTTTCGTGGAAAGCATGCTGTCGTCTTTACTTTGGAAGAGAAAGCCCGTTCACGAGTCAATCCAGAAATTGCACGAGCGAATATCAAGCTATCAAATTGTCAATAGTCTCTTGGAACACACACTATTTGAAAAAGCAGAAGCGGAGGTAAGCTTTATATTCTGGGAATTTTCTTATCCAACCATCAAATTGTCAATAGTCTCTTGGAACACACACTATTTGAAAAAGCAGAAGCGAAGGTAAGGTTTATATTCTGGGAATTTTCTTATCCAACCACTACATATTATATTTACTGTCTCGTTAGCTTAGTGGTCGAGGCGTCGCGCGTCTCTTCGCGTCCGTCTGGTAATTTAGAATGGTAATGTTAATCCTATGGGAAAACATCATTTTTAGGGTATAAATATGTAAATTACAAGAGAAAATTCATACGAACTAGGTTTAACGTAAGTATGCACGCTCGTTTTGTTTTTCTTGGCGTTGCAAAACTAGTGTTTTGCTTGATGTATAAATAAAAGAGAGAATATAATGTATTATATCCAAGTGAGGAAACAGAAGAAGAAAAGAAGGGAGAAGAAGAAAAGAAGGAAGAAGAAATAGTTCTTTTTAAAATAAAAACGGCACGACTAAATTTACACCGTATATTTTAGCAAAATGCTAAAGAAAAATAGTCACAGGATATCAAAAAGTCGCGATTTAGAACAGGTCACAGTTTTTCCAGGCCCCGTTGAGGATTCTTTTCTGGACCAAAGTGGACTTTGCACATTGTGAACTGTGCTCACAGGAATCATCTAAGACTTTCTACCTCTGAGAGCTTATTACAGATGTTTCCAAGTGGGTAATGAGATTGCCCAACCCTAGGCCATTTATTATTATTATTATTACACTTGTTTATAAACTCAAGGCTTTTCATTTGGTTGGACAAGCGAGGAAAAATGCCCTGGATCATCCCAAGCTTTTCAGGGGGAATAGTCCAAACGGGGAAAAACTGGGGTCCAGAAAAGAAGCCTCAAAGGGGCCTGACAAAACTGTGACCTGTTCTAGATCGCGAATTTTTGATATCCTGTGACTATTTCTCTTTAGCATTTTGCTATAATATACGGTGTAAATTAAGTCGTGCCGTTTTTATTTTAAAAAGAATTATTTCTTCTCCCTTCTTTTCTTCTTCCACCTTCTTTTCTTTTCTTCCTTCTTTTTTTCTTTACTTTACACTTTACTTCTCGATATCAAACAAGTGGTAACCGTATGGGTTTGATGGCAGAGATTACCTCAGGCAATAATCACGCCCTTTGTCAATATTATTCTTGTCAATAAAGAGTTATTATTATTATACATATTCATTATTTCGTGTGTTTTTTTTATTGTTTCAGGCTCTTCAAGGAACTAAACAAGAAAGAAACGTTGAATTTGATGGACCAGATTTGAAGAGCTTGGCTAAACTCATCGACAGAACAGTCTTCTTTATTCTCCTGCTCGTTGAAGTTGGTCTTTACTGGAAACTGGTTCCTTAATATGTTTCATTATTTTGTAAATAAAAAGTAATAAAAAAACTAAAGCTTGATGAAAGGCGAGCGCTCGTCAAAAGAATAAGAGCTTTTGGTATATTAACACGAAACAGAGTTTGCATGGATTTTAATTTTCTTTGTTCTCTCCCGTTCCATGATTTTATTTAATGAGTCGTGAAGGACGTGAAGGTAGATTAAAATAATCATGCTTTCCCCCAACACGATGTTAATTACGTTTTGTTGAAGCATTTTTCGGTCATCCTCAAATCTTGAAGTTAATGGAAATATTCATTCCAATATTGCTTTTCCGAAGGCTTACACAAAGTAGTAAAATATAAGGTCTATAACCAACATTAAAAGATGGACAGCAAAATTTTACAAGACGTAAAATTCACTGCCAATTACAATGAACAAATCACTTCTTTGTTAATAGTCAGCATATGAGTACATTTGGCGTTTAGAATTTAAAAAAAAAACTTTCCATTATCCAACATTTTTTGGAGATTTTTTTTATTTTCTACAAAATCACTTCTATCTCCAAAAATTCTCAACCGAATTTCTAGAAATTTGTTCCAGCGTATTTCCTACATTCTCGATTCAACAAAATTTCCTGCGGTTGTAAACACTAAAAGAGCACTTGCAATACAAAGAGTACTTTTGCAATATTTCAGGTACCTAATAGCCGACCTCCGTGGCTCAGTGGTTAAGAGCATTGGTTGCTGACCCGGAGGTTGCGGTTCCGAATCCCGGCCGGAGCGGAAAATTCTGACCGAGTTTTTCGTTTCCGTAATGGCATGGATGTAAAGGTAAAGTGCCCTGAAGTAATTCGAAAGCGGTTCTGGGGCACAACTACCACAAAAAAGAGGTACCTAATATAATAGTAAAAGGAGATGAAGAAAAAATAAACCGTCCTGAAAATTGCTCAGCGATATCAAGAAAATAAATCTCGAACGTGCTTTAATAAACCCGAAAATGACAATATCTCATCTCAAGGGGTATTGAGCTAGAGCACGTTACACAAAAAATGGGATTTTCCGTGTCGAAAATTTCCGCTCCACCTTCTTTTTCTTGAGGGTGGTTCCCCCTCCCCCCGTGTCTTGAGGGTGGCTCCCGCTCCCCTTTGGGTCTGATGGGTGGCTCCTCCTCCCCCCCCCCCCTGTCTTGAGGGTGGTTTCCCCGCCCCCCTGAGGGTGGTCCCCGCCCCCCCCGCCCCCCGCGACCGTCCCGTGTTCGCAAGCGTTGCAGCGGGCGTTAAAGGAAAAATAGTATTTGTGTTAAACTTGATGTGGCATCAGCTTGTTTCGTGGCTTTTTTCCATTTTTTATACAAGCAAATTAAGAAGAGTTGTTGAAAGCCCTTATTCTGATTTCGTGTGTGTTTTGAAATCGTAAATATTATTACTAATTATAGTGGTTTAATAGTGAAAAGTAATTTGAATTTTTCTTACCCCTGTTATAGAATTCTTGCTCTTTATTACTGCTCTTTTTTTTACCATTTTAAGTAGTGCTCTGTTTGGATTTCTATAGCGCAAGACAAATATAACCTATAAAATTACGCTGTTTATGTCAATTAGATAGTTATTTAGTGAGTTAAAATGAGTTTTAGTTATTTATCTGAACAGCGCAACGTCTTAGTTCCGCGAAAATGTTAAATTCCCAAAAACTCGACTTTTCAGGAGAGCACAAATGAGATTTCCTCAAACTCCCCTTTCAGCCTCGAGTGTTTTCATGCGATTTTAATGATGCCTAAAGTTTTACGTTGACATTTTTTTTAAAACGGAAATTGAAGCGTTGATGGCAGCGTCAGAAATTTAGCAACGTCCGTCGAGGTGAAAACTTGGCAGGTGACCCACTGGATGAAAGATACATGATGATGGCTATTCCCAACGCGGTCCGTCCTAAACTGGGTAAGGTTAACTTTAAGTAGAAGGTTTGGGAGTTTTCTCAGTTTTCTTTGAATTGAGCGTAATAATATCAAGGCATTTTCTACCATCTAACACTTAGGGCGAAATTCATAGACAACATCGATAACTTAAGTCAGTGGTCCGTAACCAGGGTGCTGCGGCACCCTGTGAGTCACCTTCAGGGGTGCCGCGATATTCAGAAATCATCATTTGAATTTTGGTGTTTTGTTTTTCATGCAAGAAAACAATGAAAGTTTCTGCAGTGATCTTCTGAAAAATGATGAGTGGAGAACTAAATTGCCCTACTTGGCTGACATTTTTCATCATCTGAATACTCTCAATACAGGGGTGCAAGGTCCCTCTGACTTTTTTTCTTTCCTGGGGTGCCGCTGAGCTCAGAGGTCAAAGAAAGGGTGCCGTCATGGAGAAAAGGTTGCGGACCACTGACTTAAGTCATTGCTTGCTAGGTAACACAGTTGCGAATTGCTAGAAGTGTTACGCTGTTCCAAAAGATTGCCCCCTACATGTGGTTTTAAGTATTAAGGGCGAAATTAATAGACAAAATCGATAACTTAAGTCATTAAGCTGTGCTACCCACAAAAATTGTGAAGAGGCCCTGTGCTTCACCACAAAATATAAAATCATGCATAACTTAAGTCATTGCTTAGCGTGTCGGTTTTCCCTATCTTACACAGTTTTTTTATATACAAATTTACGGGTTCAACCCATGTGTCAATCGCAATCCGTGACTTAGCGCCACAAAGGTATTACAAAAACGTCCATTAATTTCACCCGCAGAGTCTTTTGATTATGTGATTACATAAGGTAGGGAGGGGGGAGAGAGCTAGCCCCCACCCCCTCATAAAATCTGACACAAAGAAAAACAGGAATCTCGTGAGGGCTCGTGAAAGGAGAGAAGAAAATGCAAGTAATGCCTGCCTAGGTGAATAAATGACTCGAAAATGTGAGAGGTTGGGAGCCCCCTAATATTTTTTCTAGATCCGCCACTGATGCATCTATGTACGAATGCCCTTAGATGGGTGCCCGTTAAAATCTGAACCTACGTGTTGCCGGCCATCCCGGGCCAATTCAGGCTTGGTGAGGTTAATGTGAGTAGCTCAGGTAGCTGGTTTGTGAGTTTCCTGCGAATAGAAGAGAAAAGTTCCGTCTCGAATAACCGAGCTGATACTGAGACGTTAAGAGATTAAAACCAAAAACTTTAAATTAGTTTTGAAATGCATTCTTCACTTTTTGAAACCATGTCATCCCATTGCTACAGGAAAGTATATTTTTTCTCGTTACAGATGCTCAAGAAACATTCAATACATTCAGTATCTTCCCACGTCGGCAATTTTCAATGAAGTCTCCAGGAATGCCATAATATGAAGGATTCCAGCCATGATATGTACCCGGATGACCGAATGAAGAAGTCTCAAGCAATGCTAAGCTCAAGGAAATGTAAATTATTGTCGCCTTATGTTAGTCCTAGCATCTTGATATTTGCAAACAATTTGCTCACCTTGGTGAGTCAGTCATGAAATATTTTTGCACAAGACTAATTTTTTTTTTCGTTCTAACAAAGATGTCAACAGCAATGTGTCCTTCCATATGTCAGTGTTTTGATGAAAAATTAGAAGCCTCGTGTACAAACGGAGGATTGGATGTTGTGCCCATCCAGCTCAATCCCGAAATCCAAACCATCATTCTGCGGGAGAACCGAATTTCCAATGTACATTACACGTTAAGTTTCTACATTGAACTCCGCAACCTAGATCTTTCCATGAACAAAATCAAAATCTTGGGGTCCCACAACTTTGAGTACCAGACCAAACTTCTCAACTTGAATATTAGCTATAACGAAATAGCTGTGTTAAGCAAAGACGCATTCAAAGGTCTAAAGAACATGAAAACACTAGACCTAAGTCACAATAGAATTAGTGTGATAAATGAGACTGCATTTCGTGATACTTTAAGTTTAGAACTTCTCTTTTTATCTTTTAATAATATTTCTTACTTTGAAGATCCTCAAATCTTCTCTTCACTAAATAGTTTAAGAATCCTCAAGTTGGATAATAACCAGATTCTGGATGTTCCTAATAATGTTCTCAGCAATTTACCCCATCAGTCTTTACATTTTTTGTACCTCAATGAGAATCTAATAGACATATTAGAAGACGATTCATTTCCATTGACACTGAAAAACTTGCAGACTCTATCCCTTAGCTCCAACATAATTTCATTAATCAGTGAATCCTCATTTATATCTTTGAGAACACTCCATACGTTAGACTTGTCCAACAACAACCTATCAGTAATACCAACGAAACAATTGAGTAAACTAGGTAATTTAGTTAATCTAGACTTGAGCGGGAACAACTTCAGCAATATTGAAAAGATCGCTTTTCAAAGTTTGTTTAATTTGAAATCTGTGATTATTAATTATATACCCAACTTGGATTTCATTGATCACCGCGCATTTGTTGACAATGTTCAACTAGAAACTGTAATTTTAAATGAGAATATTAATTTAAAAGAACTACCAGATATGTTATTTCAAGGAAATACGAACTTAAAGCATGTATCTCTGAGAGGAAACTCTCTGAGGAATTTAGAGGCGTTAAACTTTCCCTTCGAAAGAATATCATTTCTTGACCTTAGTGATAATCCCTTACATTGCGATTGTAACTTATTGTGGTTGTGGTTGCTTGTGCAGTTACAAATCAAAAACTCGATGAAAAATACCACCCAAGGATACGAGCCTAGTTTTAACACATCATTATCGGCAGAATCCTTGATATCCAAATCTAAAGAAGCACATCGAATTAATCAAATGATAAAAAGTAAACATTCTTTAACATTAGTTTTAAGTAATTTGAAGTGTTTCTCTCCACCTGATATCAAAGGACAAGAGGTAGAGTTGGTGCCAGAAAATCATGTTAAATGTGATAACAACACAATTATGTACATTTTATCCTTAACATCTCTCTTTGTCTCGTCCGTAGTTATCTTTTTACTCATGTATCGAAATCGGGCCTTCTGGAAGAATAAACTTCATAGAAACTTAAATCAACAAGGAAACTTTGTTGATAATAATTGTATAAACTCAAATGCTACCACAAAATTGATGTTTTATCCCTCTAATGACGCTCAGTATGATCAAAACAAGAAAATATCCAGTGATAGTTTTCGAGGACATGAACATATTTATGCAGGAAAACATTCACCATCTTATAATGATGATCATATTCATGAAGAAGAGCCTTTATCTACAAAAAGGTACTATCATATATTAGACGGAACAGTTCCAAAATCAGATCACAAGTACTATCCTAGAAAAATTCCAAAGAAAATGAATTTCGAGGTAATGTCAGCCAATCCAATATACACGACTACTACAAAGGTAATTTTGCCTCAAATGAAAATTTCCAAAAACCACCTTCCACTTCTCATTTGTCGTTTGAAAGAAAAGCACCTTCATTACAAGATATCCAGTACTTCGATCAATGGAAAAAACACTCTAGTGGTGTTTACATGGACACTCAATATTTAAATGTGGCATTAGAAAATAACGGCCCCAGTCAATCAGAAGAACATCGATTAGATATAAGCAAATCTTTATATCCTATTGACAAAAAACAAGCTTCCCCCAATATTGTTTATGTATAGATGTATAATCTCTTTTCATTTATAATTATTAACGGGAATAGCCCAATGTACATATATACAATAAAACATATTGCAAATTTAATAGAGAGTAAAAAGACAGAATTGATTGAGGAATTATTCTATAGTTCAATTAATCTTAATAAAAATGTTTAAAAATAAATACTATGTCCCACTTTTTAGAGCAGGGTTGCCAAATTTGTAAAGCGAAATATTCATTTTAAAATTCAAAGAAATTTTAACGATATTGCATCTTGTCAGAAATCTCTTTGCTTACTTATTTTCCTTTTTCTTTTTCAACAGGTCCTTTATACCATAGTGTAACGTCTGTCAGAAAACTAGTTTTTCCAAAAAAAGAACAGTCTTTCCTTGAGTCATAATAATTACATATTATACAAAAAAATTGATTTTTATTTTCATTTCATAAGAAACAGTAAAATCAAATAATTTTGACAGGTATAATATAATAATTCCGTGTCCGTGAGTTAGGTATTGATACCTAAGTCACGGTGGTGAGAGGATTATATGGACGCCCAGATTTTAATGTCTAGGCTCCTTTCATGTCCATTGATTCTATTTGGTTTTAACGTCCTGACTTGAGGTAGACAGGACGGGGGTTTTACCCTCCATTCGCTGGGAATCGTACCAGCTACCCACATTAACCTCACCCAGCCTGGGTAGGGCCGGAATTGCCAGCCTCACAGGTTCGGAGGGAACAGAATTTTCTGTGCGAAAAGTCTGCTCCAACCGGGAATCGAACTCAGGATCTCTGGACTACTGGCAGTAGTCACAACCGTCACACCACGGAGGCTGGCTATATTTTGACAGGTACTAATTAATTTTGTAATTAACTACTCTTATAAATTTTCTCAACAACAAAAAATGTACGAAAGACAAAAAAATATCTTGAAGAAATTTTCAAGCCAAGAATATTTTCAAATGTCTATAGCTATTACTTAGGTATTACATTCTTGTTTACCCGATGTTAGAAAAAAAATGCAAATTTTGTAATCAACAAAAAAAATGATATCCCCAAAAAAAAACACTGTGTGATGAAAACGCCAAGAAAATTCAAGAATTGACATTCAGATCCAATGTCTAAACTCCTGTCATGTCCAATGATTTTATTTTGGTTTTAACATTCGGAAATGAGATATCTGAACGGGAATTTTATCCTCTAATCGCTGGGAATAACGAGTTGGAACCGAAAATGCCAGCATCACGTGTTCTTTACTTGATAAGAAGCAGATTTTTGTCTGAAAATTCTGTATACGATGTGAACCATTCACGAAGATATATTATGACCACAAATTGGCAGTATATTTTTTCCACTTTCACTTACATGATTCCCGTGTCAGATAATTGAAATGGATTTCCAAGTCTTCAAATTATTTCATAAAATCCGCAAATCTCTGATCTTGTAAATTTAGGACCCGGCTAAGAGCTGTGCACGGCCCTGTTTAATATTCCTAGGTAGCTGCTAGTATAGGACCTATAATTTACACAATGGGTGAGCTAAATAGTATCTCTAATGAATGTGTCCATCAGACCCAGACTACAGGTCAGTCCAATGATGCTGCAGTAGCTCATGTTGATGTCAATATGTAAAGACGACAAAATACATACAAACTATATTACCGTTATATAAGCACTGTAGTTTCTGGGAGGCATTCTCCCGCGAAACGACTGTTTCGCTTGATGTAGAAGTTAGAGAGGTGCTGTAGTGAGTAGCTCCCACTGAGATCATATTATAACATAGAGGGAACCCGATGTATCAAGATTTGCGTCCAAGAGGGACCATCAGCTGATTTCAAAATCAGTGCCGGAGGTGTAGTATTTTTTCTCTCGCGAAAGTGTGGGTACCTAAACTACCTAATTCTTCTAAATTAATATTTTTTCTTTATTCATACTTACCCATCAGTTAATTTTTTCTTTGCTTCCACTTTTACTTTCCTTATTTTCTATTTATTATGTAGTAATATAAGATTTGGTATCTGACGTGAAAATTAAGGATGTTTAGATACCCGCCACTGCATGAGGTAAACAAAAATTCAAATAAATTAAACCAATCAGAAGCCGGGATTTGTTGAAAGAGGGACCATCAGCTGTTCAAAGTTGGACGCATAAATTTATTCAACTCGAGATAGGTAAGGTTCCCTCTATGTTATATGATCTCAGTGGTACCTCCTGATGAGTCCACTGAGGGAGAAGATCGCTCGACTGGAGTCACATCTTGCTGAAGGGGCACGTTCATCCTTCGTGCCGTGTAGCTGGTCTTGTCACCTTGCGTCAGAGCTACATGTGAGGATGTAACCCTTGGACCGAGATGTCAAGTCAGTTGTAGGTTTCACGAGGTCTGACAAGTGTAAGTCTTAGAGCCGAATTAATTTTTTTTTTTAATGAATATTTATTTAAAGAGAGGTCTGTAACATTCAGAGTCCTTGCCCCTAGTTTACATATTTGTGTTAATCACTTTCGTGTTATCACAACTACTCAAACTCACCCTACTCAATCTACGCTGAAACCGGGACTTGAACCACCGACCTCCAGGTTACAAGTCCGACGCCTTATCGATCAAGCTACTGAGGTCGGTTTTAGGGCCGAATTATAAGACAAGATTAAATTTGAGATAAGCTAGACACACCCCCCTAGTCGCAGTTTCAACCAATTACTGCGCATGTGCATTATAGCCCAACTTGAGTCATATATTATCACTATTTTGATTACTGCAATATATAATAACTTTTTTTAACTTTTATAGGCTGACTTTAATAGGCTGAAACTTTTTGAATAAGAATCGTGGTACTTGACCCTCTTTAAGAATGTTTTGTTTCCTCTACAGGATTACCGTTTCTGCGAGATCTAGGAAGGTTAAGGAAGGTAATACAATTTTGAGTAAAAACTATGTAAATAAAATTAACTTCTTCTTATTTACTTCAATTCATAATAATAATATAGGTAGGTATGTATAAATTTTAGGGTAAGCGTAGCGTGATCGCATCTGCGATAGACTGAGCAGTGGCAATCTTCAACATTCATTGAGATTCATTCTGTTTTGTTTATTCAAACTGAAACGTTTTTTTTTCTATGTTGATGTAAACAAGGCACTAAGAAATTTCTGGAAATTTCCTTTAAATATGGAGTGAAATGAGTAATGAATGAGAAATAATACGGAGTAAGTACATATTAGGCAACGCTTTTGTGTGCTGAGCCGGTTGAATGACTTATTTTGTTAGCACAATCTACAGAGTTGTCTTCATTACGATGTATAAAGTCACGCGCTTTACTTCCGAGAATATCTAGAATTGAAAGTAGGTATTACAATATTAATCAGTGGTTAAGCACTCGCTTGCCATGCGGAAGGTCACGGGTTCGATCCCCCGTGCCGACAAAAATTTGTATTCATAATTTGGTTACAGTTGTTTGTAAGGGATAACTTCCGGTGCGCTCGTGTTGACCCAGCACCTAATTGGGAAATATTGTGTCACTTCTCGCCCATCAGAGGGGAGGCAGGAGGCTACAACAAAGACCACAAGCGTTTTCAGTAGCTCCTGTTTCATGGCTACGAAATAAAAAAGGCTGTGAAACACTCATCTTAAAAATAAAAAAAATGTGATAATATCACCTTATTTAAACTGTCAAACTAGGACTAATGAATCCACTTTTCCAGTAGCAAGTCCCAGACGTATTATAATGATGTGATCAAAATCTCTATTAACTTCTCATGTCCCGGCTGGTTTTCGAACCCACAACCTCTGGATTACCAGACTGACCCATTGTCCACTGGTCTACCGACACTGTTTTACCTATACGGTAGGGGGGTCTACTACTCCCATAAACATTTCGATATCTACAAATTAACTCTCTTTTTTTTTAAGCTTTATTAGGAGGACAAAGTATAAAAAGAAAAGAAAAAAAAAAAAACAAACAAACAAATAACAAAAAAAAAAAAATAACAATAATGTCCTACCTAAAGGGCGGGATTATTGCCTGTGGCAAACTCTTCTACCCAACCCTTTTTCTTGATCTGATGGAATTTTGATATGATGTGTTTGTTGAAACCAGCTTCGCTACAGCTGATAGAGGAGCTCCGGTCTCCGGCCAACTTAAGTTGAAGACTGGCTTGTCCTGAACCAAATACTTCTCTGTGCGCTCAACCATCGTGGACAGTCTTATATGTTGTGATTCCATGTCAACTATTCACGATTCCATGTGAACTATTATCGATCATTCGGGCTGTCTCTCTTAGACTCAGAGGTACTAGAAAAACTGTGAGGAGTCTACCATATGAAGATAGAGCTGGATTACCAGTGATCTACTGTTAATACCTATGTATACCATTATTTCTTCTTCATAATGATGTCAGTCTGTTGATTAAACATAAATTATATAATATAATAAATAAATAAAATTCATGAGCACGAGGAAGTGAAGTTTCCATAATCGACATTTATGTAGTCTGGCTGGGGGACGTTAAACAGGGAGAAGGCCAGTGTCTCGCTAGAGGACTATAAACAGAGAACAGACTAGCCATAGCCAACCCTTACAAGTCAGGCTAGCTTACAGTTTCCTGAGGGTTTAATAGTTTATTAAGAAAAGTCCAAGTCCACATGATGGTTGATCGCACATAGAAATATGTGGTTCAGGACGAGCCAACTTTGAATTAAAGTTGGCTGGAGACCATTACTCACCCCTGCAGCTGTAGCCAAGCTGGCTACAACAACGAAATTTAATTTATGAATTTATTAACATTGGTCTTATAAAATGTTAATAAATTTTGATTATATTGTTATATTTATATACATTTTAATTTATGAATTTTATTGTTGCATTAATTGCCATTTCACCTTTTTTTTAAAAATATTTTTGCGTCATGCATTCATGAAATACATACACAAATTGGGCATTACTTATAGTTATAAATTATTGTAATAGAAAGTCGTGTGCTATTCACACCAGTTCTTGCAGAAACTAGAGTAACATTGCGCACGCATGACTGGCCTGCGTATTCGATGCTCTCTCGAAACAGTGCTGCTTCTCCGAGTGTACTTCTCGCGTGAAAGGTGCTACATATTTTCAGCACGTCACGATAAAACATTAAAACAAGATAGCAAGTTTTATTTTATTCAAGACATTTTGGCCGCGGCAGGAGTTCTTTTCAGGTAAATAGAACCTTTTTTCTACTGATACTAACTTTACAAAACTGACTAACCAAATTTTATAATATTTTTCGATTAATTTTTAAACAGAAGAAGGTGAAATAGTCAAACCGGAAAGCTAACGAAAAGGTAAGGTTTAAGAATATTTTTGAGGTAATTTAATTTTTCTTTTCTGAAGATGAAATGATTTCGAATACAATCGGTCAAAGGATTGTGTTCCACCCAAGAAGTATTCTCGTTTATTTGATTGATGACTTAAATAGCTATACCTACTAAGGCTATAGGATTACGATCATTAAGAAGATGATATCCTAATGGATGATAACATCACACAGCCGCTGGAAAGAGTAAATGGGGGTGGGGTGGGAGGCAAAAGGCAAAGAATAGGGGGGCTATTCATTTGAGTCATTAGCGCAATGCCATTCCGGGTGAGCTATTCTCCAGGTCTGTATGAATTTTTGTTGTATGACAATATCTAAGTTGAGTATTTTTTCCATCAGAAGGTATAAGTAATATTTTTTGTTGAGTATTTTTATTTAAACTGTCAGCACAAGCCAGGTAGTCCCATTATGCGAACAGTTTAACAAAGCACCTCTTTTGGGTATTGTAATTTTTCTTGGATTGATTGAAATCAAGAAAGAAAACGTCAATCTCTATCTAATTAAATTGTAGGTACAAAGCGGTAAGTACTTCACAATAAATTGTAAATTGTTCAAGATACAAATAAATAATTGTTCAAACTTAAATAATGTCTTTTTCCCCTTTAAATGTCCGAGATTTAGATGAAACTTGAGTCAGTTATTTTTTGCATCCAAGTCACATATACCTAAGTGTTTTTGTATCAATAAAAATAATGAAAATAATCAATTCTCTTTATAATTTATAAAAAAATATTATTATAATGAAAAGAATGGTTTGACAACTTGAGATATTGTTGTTTTGATAATTGCAACAGGAGTATGTTTAGATTTCATCATTGGTGGTCCCGAAATTATCACGAAAAGTGTTATGTTTGCTTTGATCACTTTGTAAACTCCTACAATCATGCAAAATTGCAAAATAGTTATCCTCATACAATAATGCAAAATTGCAAAATAGTAATTATCCTCATACAATAATGCAAAATTGCAAAATAGTTATCCTCGCTGATTAACTCTTGTAGTTACTGATTGGCTTAATCACTCACTGAATCACTCATTGATGGACTCAAATTGAACATTGATTGACTCAATCTCTCATTCATGGACTCAGTTGTTCATTGATTGAGTCAATCGCTCGCTGATTTAATCAATAATTCACTGATTCACTCAATCACTAATTGAGTCAATCACTCACTGATTGACAAAACTACTCACTTGCTGATTTTATCAATAATTAATTGTTTGTCTCAATCTCTCATTGATTCAATCAAATAATCAATCATTCACTGATCAACTCAATCACTCATGGATTGACTCAATCATTCACTGATCATGAATGGCAGTACCTAGAAAGTTTTGCATGAAGGTGACATTATGTACAGAATATAATTAAGTAAATTCTAATTAAAAAGTTTTAATCACAATCATATGGTGTCTCAAACCAGCCTTACTAATTTTTACCTTAATTGGGACTCAAACCACCGACCTCCAGGTAACAAGTCACCTTGTCGGCAGGTATTTTTTTTTTTTTTTTTTTAAGAAAAGAAAATACTCAATGTTTTGATGGGCAAAAAGAAACGATTCTTCATTGAAAAAAAAACACCAAAAAGATTTGCGTCCACAGAGTGCCTGTACTAGCTCGCGCTTATTTGAGGAGCACACGTGCAAAAATGAACATCTCCGGAAATATGAATTTTCAGTATGAAGGAAAAACTGATAGTAAAAAGTAAAACAATATAGAAACAAGTATGGATCTGTTTAGATTTGATTGATACGGTCATTTTGAAAGCGCAATTACTGTGGGATGTGTTCGAGTAAGGTCGTATATTGTTTATTTTTTTAATTCCACTCAGTATAAACTGTTAGAATCAATTCCTAACTCCATTTTTGTATTTTTGGAGATATTCATTTTTGCACGTATGCTCCTCATTTAACAAAAAGTAGATATTGATTTCAGAAAGTACATATTGATGTCATTCATGAAATCAACTGAATAATATTGTAAGATAGTGGGCTCAAATTCTTTTGAAGATACCCAGACAGCACGGAAGGTGACATCCAGGCTAGATTTAAGGTGGAAATACCCAGGTGAATAAAGCCAACTGGAACTCCAACTGTCCCGACAGTTGGACTCTTCCATTATGGATTAAATCAGTTGACCAGCCACCTGGGCATCCTCCTTATTCCACAATTCTTCTCTCTCAAATCACCCTCTATTTTGTCTCTCCACCTAACCTTGGGCCTATCTCTCTTCCTCCGTCACTCACATAGTTTTCAATTTTAGTAGTCACTTGGCCTAGCGGTAGCATGCTCGGCTTGCACTCCCGGTAACCCGGGTTTGAATTCCGGCGGGGTCGGAATTTTTTCGGCTCTGTACTTTAGATGTCGGGGCCTACCCTAGCCTCGTGGGGACAATTGGGGTAGTTCTAGAGTGGGCAACGACCAGTGGCGGCATTACGAGATAGATATTGGAATATGACGGTTGGTTGGAGATATGATGCATTAGCATTAGTTCTCGTAATGTCGATGCTACCCACTGAAAATTGTGACATAATAACACAAATAACTAGCTCTTTATCTTTTTTATCTTCGTAGTTCTCAATTTTCCTCACAGTTTCATCTTCTCTCAATATGCTCAAATCTTCTCAGTCTACTTTCTCAAAAAATTATACCTTAAGCCTCTATCCTGAAACTTCCAGCACGCGTACACTCATTTCGCACGTAGGTATCTCTCTCCTTGTGATACCACACAATGTGTAGTGACTGTACTAAATGTGCTAATTGGTTTTAATTGAAGAAGTCAACTTCTCCAAGGTTAATGGTGAACTTCTTGCTCTCCACCTTAGGATCTGACTTGTGTGAATTGCCTGCCTGGACCCTGTGTCACAAGTATTCTATAAGGCACAAGCCAGTTCAATTTTTTACTTTCTATTAGCAATAAGTATACACCTTGCACTGGTAGTCAAGTGGTTACAATGGCGTAGCCAGGGGGAAGGGGGGTTTGGGGACAACCCCCCCCCCCCCCCCCCCAAATTTCCAAGAAACCCGAGCAAAGATGGAATATCCGTTAGACGAGATTTTTGAACCCCCCTTTGACTTGTAACTTGTAGAATGATTGTGATACAGGGCCTGGTGTTGAATTGTTTTAAATTATCTCTACCATTGACTTATAACTTGTAGAATGATTGTGATACAGGGCCCTGCTGTTGAGTTGTTTTAAATTATCTCTACCATTGACTTGTAACTTGTAGAATGATTGTGATACAGGGCCCTGTTGTTGAGTTGTTTTCAATTATCTCTACCATTGACTTGTAGATTTGTAGAATGATTGTGATACAGGGCCCTGGTGTTGAATTGTTTTAAATTATCTCTACCATTGACTTGTAACTTGTAGAATGATTGTGATACAGGGCCCTGTTGTTGAGTTGTTTTCCATTATCTCTACCATTGACTTGTAGATTTGTAGAATGATTGTGATACAGGGCCCTGGTGTTGAATTGTTTTAAATTATCTCTACCACCATAATGTGCATGTAGGAATGACCTCGTCTATGCGATAAAAGTTAGGCAGCAGTGCAATTTCTCAGAGAACTATTAGGTACCTACTTTATTGTTATTATCAAACGTTTTATATTTTTATTATACATAGGTATACATATGAAAAAACAGCTAGTACAATAAAAACAAAAAAAAAAAAACATAATCCTATGAAGAAAAATATTACAAAAATATTCAAATTAGAAATCTTGTTGTTGTTGTTGTAGCCAGCTTTGATAGAGCTGGAAGGGGAATGATCAAATGATGGACTCCAGCCAACTTTAAAATAAAATCTCCTGAACCATATATTTCTATGTGAGAAGACTTGGACTTTATAAGCCACTAGCGGGCTGTCGCCCGCTTTGCGGGCCGATGCATGGCCGTGAAAGCAAAAAATCCTTTTTCGCCAATGGCAGGTGTTGTAGTGGGAATTTCGAAAAATCCCGTCTTATTGCACATCTACACTATAAGACAAAGCTACCTACCAAATTTCAGCTTTCTAGGACTTATTGGGCTGTAGAGCGATGATCAGTCAGTGGTCAGTCAGTCAGTGACTTTGACATTTATATATTAAGATTAAACCCTAAGGAAACTGCAGGCTAGCCTGGTTTGTAAGGGTTGGCTAGTCAGTTATCTGTTTATAGTTTTCTAACGAGATAAATTAGAAATGATGTGGTGTGGCTTTTGTTTTGTTTGTTTGTGGTGATGAACTGATTATTGTTTGTGAATTCTGGGCGAAGTGCCTTTTAGGAATTATCCGTCAGTTGGTAGGTACTTACCTATGTGTACTCTCAATAGGTACCAATGAACATTTCATCAAAGTGGAAACATCTTTTAAATAGTTATCGCGTCACAAAAAAAAA
The DNA here is from genome assembly GCA_024516035.1 of Bactericera cockerelli. NCBI lineage: Eukaryota > Metazoa > Arthropoda > Insecta > Hemiptera > Triozidae > Bactericera > Bactericera cockerelli. The sequence goes on from CM044957.1 coordinate 44,278,066, forward strand.
AAACAAACAAACGAAAAACATCCGCAAAATCGTCGAATTGAACTAAACACAGCATTATACATATTACACACACTTCAAGCAAAACTCTCGGGACTCTACGAGTTAATAAGTAAAGTAAAAATTAAAGAAACACTCACTTTGCTTCATACTTTTCAACATAATCTCCTTTTAAAACACTTGGTTAGGCGCTGCTGAAGTTTTTGATGCCCTCTTCTAGTATCTTCTCTAAATTCCTCGAAATGCGCCCTTTTTTGGAGTTGATTCCAAATCTGTTCAACATCTCGGTCCCCCGAGCTATAGTTTCATGTTTGGAAACAAATCATGTTTGGTGGCTTACTTTTGATTTCAGCGGTTAACTGGTCCAACTGTGATGCGTATGGCTCTCCATTTATGGTTTTTCTTTTCTTGAAGAAATTAATGAAAATATTGCCCTGTGTGTCCTATAACACGGTGGGCATCACCTTCTTAGGGCTTGGTTCCTAAAGCAGCTTCCATGTTTCCTCGCTGTATGACCAGACCAAATTTGTCTAAAAAAATAAACACCTGCCTCGACAATTCCACTTTCAACAACCAACTTTCTTGCGATTTCTTTGTAAAATACTTTTGCTGCCGGACAAAAGGCTCCGAATGTCTCTACAGCAAAAGGTACGAAGTCATGATGAGTAGAGGTTTCATGATACTTCTGACACTTTCTTTCGTCATCATGTTGGGCAGCTTCTCCAGCGCCTTCAATCGGATAGGTAATGTTTAAGAGTTCGCCAATGTATCGACGCAAGTCTCATCCCACACCAGAGGCTTTCTAATCTTCCACGGAACGAGAGCTAGACCATCAGGCCTCTTGCCATTAGTTCTGAACAATCAAACAGGTTCTAAGGTATAGGTACCTAAATTCCTAGATGGTACATGACAGGTTACTAGTGCTTGCTTCGAAAATGTTCGTATAAATGAAGTTTCGTCATGTTTTATGCTTTCATGAGACTTAAACATAGCATCTCATCATTTAGATACTAGACAATCTAGACATACCTAATAATCTTCCAATAAAAACAATTCTTCATAATGCGTAAAATGTAGAGGGCGAGAAGAGAATTTTATGAGGAAACATTGATTCAAAGCAAAACCGATTCAAGTATTATTAAATTCTCTTCGTGTTCTTTCTCGTTAGTTTTTAGCAAAGAGTAGTAATGGATTCTATTCTAAGATATACTTGATTTAACTGATGGAACAGACGGAACTATAATCCAGAGAGGTCCGTTAGTTTGGCCCAACCATGTTGGACTTTGCACTATTTGCCAATGCCAATCGTTTGTGCCGTTGAAATCATTGTTTGTGCTAGTGCTGTTCTCGAGATGTTCAACTTTTTAAATGGGTGCGCCAGGTTAATGGCAGCATAACCATAATCGAAATTCACAGTTTCGATGATGAAATGTATGTGTGGTTTTTTCTTTCTAGTTGTTTCATAGGATTTTAAATGCGATTTTTGTTTCTTTCTGGCATATTCTCCCAGAAGATCCTGGAGAAAAAGAAAATGATGATTGTTTTAAATGTAACTTTCTACAAAAAATCCGATGAAACTATTCTCAAGACAATCAATCGGACTTGGGAATGATTTATGGCATAAACAAGATAGGTAACGTAACGAACTGACCTCAGCAGCTTGATCGATAAGAAGGCAACTTGTAACATGAAGGTCAGTGGCCAAGTTCGGGTTTCAGCGTGGATTTGTAACAACGAGTTTGAGTAGTTGTGATAAAACGAAAGTGATTAAGGCAAATTAAAATGAAAGGTAACGTAGCGAGATAATAACGAATATTTACCTGTTTCATAGGTGAGTAGTTGACAATCTTGAGAACGGCGCAAACCATTACTTAAACAGCACAAACGATTTGCACTGTCAAAGAGTGCAAATTCCAATATGGCCGATGACTCGGCAGGCTGGGTCAACTTAATGGACCTATTCTATAGAGTGTTCACTGTTTAGCAATCAACAGTACTGATACTGAGGTCATTTTATTTTACTTACTTCTCATTCGTGATTAATCCTCGCGTTAGTTGAGTGGAGTGGACTTGGAACTTTGAATTCCGTGTACAATGTAGTACCTACATCATATTTTTCAAAAAACAAATAATAATAATACCTAGTAATAATAAAAAATAATTAAAATACTAAGCTATATTTGAAATAGATATATATATATATATATATATAAAAAATATCTTTTTAAAAGTTAATTTTAATACCGTTGAAAGGAAATCTTTATGTGTGCTGAATACAATTTTTTATTTTTACCTGTGATACTTTTCAATATTGAGCAGTGACTACAATTTTTTCGAGTGTGAAATATGGATTTTGGATTATTACAACAGAAAAGTTATCTAGATAAAGCTACGATAACGTCTTCAAGAATTTACAGAGTGAAAAACTTGTAGAATAATGTATTGCTAATATTCAGGTAAATATCGATTTTGAAGCGTTCTATGTTGGAAATCTTACAAGCCAATTATAAAGGAATTTCATAATGTTGTGGTATGATAGTTCTATTAATTTATTTCATATCCGCGTAGATAATTATGATATGTTTTATTCCTTTATGATCAATTTCATTTCATACCATTTGCTACAGAATTGATTCAGAAATACCTACTTTGTTATGAGTTACTCTACAAAATGTCTTCTACATCGGTCCAGTAGATCAAATGACAGACAATCCAGTGTTTTGGTTAGAAATTCAGTTAGATTTAAGAAAATGGCTTTTGTTTATTTATTAAACCATCGAGGAGCTACCATGAATAGGTATGCCAAATATCATTAATATGAGAAAAATAGTTTCGGAGCAGAAAGAGAACACAAGTAGTTCCAAATAAGTATGTTTAATATACAGTCGAACATGGATGTGAAAGAACTCAAAAGACCGGAAATTTTTTCTCTTATATCCAGGCTTCTTATAAAAAGAGGTTATTTTCGTTTATACAAAGGTAATTTGACCCGGAAATCGTTCTCTTTTATCCAGGTTTCTCTTAAAAAGAAGTTATTTTCGTTTATAGAAAGGTAATTTGACCTGGAAATCGGTCTCTTTTATCCAGGTTTCTCTTAAGAAGAGGTTATTTTCCCTCATATAGAAAGGTAATTTGACCTGGAAATCGTTCTATTATATCCAGGTTTTTTTTTTTGTATCCGGTTTTCTCATACCCAGGTTCAACTGTAATTCCATAATCCTTTAAGATGTGCCCTCCTTAATATTGAATTCTCATGACTTTTCGATACCTCTAATTGTTTAACCAGAACTAGGTACCAAGTTTAGCCAAAAAAAAAATCATGAAATTTTTGCAGGTGCGTCTTTTAACACCCTGAATCTCCATGTCTACACACTCACACATTCCTACAAGGCCCTAGGATATGTTGCGTCCTTGGGCAAATTTATGTCCTCCGGCCTATAGTAGATATCATGGCAATAAATCGTTTACTTTCTATCACCTGAAAAGTAGGTTTAGAAAGTAGTGCAATTGGTCACTTTTTCTCATTTAAGCTGATGACATTTCTGGACGAATAAGGTTCTGTTCCAAGAATTCTGAGGATTCTGAGGTGAACAACTGATCGGGAGTGGTCGGACATAGACCATTCCTTATCCACAGTAACAAACAGAATTTAAAAAGTATCACGCTCCCAAAGCTTAGGGCGAAGACTTTTGAGACATACTGTATAATATAGGTACTCTTTTTTTATTATTAATTACACATACTCACAAAGAAAGACGTGTGATGTTCACACCAGTTTAACTTCTAGGAATAAAAAAAGGCGAAAATTTCGAGATATTCGATTTAGTGATTCGATTTTTTTCCTATTCTAATTGGACTATTAACTATTAGTCTGATTAAAACTAATGACATCATACATGTATGTTTGTTTACTAATAAAACATGGTCTTATCAGTATGAAATCATTATGAAAGACCTAGGTCCTAGAACAAGAAAAAAAGAAAGTGCTTTTGATCGGCAATTCAAAGAACTCGATAGAAAATTTGAATTCAAAAGCACAGAAAGACCATTTGTAAATGAATGTTATACACAATACGTTATGTAAACTCTCTTACCATGCTGGAGATCCCGGGTTCAAATCCAAAAGAATACAGAAAAAATATTCAAATTTTGACTCACTGTAGCCCCATTATGACGAGGCGAATTTTCAGGCGGTACCACAGGAGGCATACTGTTCATCATCAACAGAAATAGGGGTCTTCGTGAACGATATCCACAAGAAAGTAACCAGTACTTGTGTGAACTGTGGACCTCACTCAGAGTCTTAAATTGAATTAAAAATATCATTTTGAGCATCTGGGAAAGACCTCTCATTGAATACTCCACTTGATGGGTTTCAAAATTAAAATACTAGACGAACCAATTTAGAGGCCCTCAAGTGGTCCCGAATTGGTTAACTTGATCCTAAATTTATACAGCAAATTTTAAGATCCCAACGAACACCATTACAAAATTTCCTCGAAATTAAAGTATCGGTTTTCGACTTTTTTGGCTTGTTACATTTTCTGATCAGCTACATACACACTGCAGGATTCCGTCAAACAAATCTGAAGAGTAACCTTTAGTGTGCACGGCCAAATTCGACGGATCTAACGGATTTGTTCAGTCCAAATTGAATTGGTCATTCAACTGGCCGATTGTTTTTTAAGGCTTTTTTTAATTTGGGTTTAACGTGTCTTTCAACTGCATGGTCATATCACTTTAAGGCTTTCTTAGCAGAATTCTCAAAATGCTTGACCTCTTCCATCCAATCATAAATTCACTTGTTCTGAAGTCTATCGGATTTATTCATTCACACTCTCAGTTTTATCCTTCAGAATTATTATTTGACACATAAATCCGACACTTTGCGTCCAGCTCTAAAGAGTTATCGCATCACAATCACACAGATAAACAAACCAACTATCAGCAAAATCGTCTTGTTTGCAGACTCTCAGACTTTGTTCTGTCAAATACACATTCCTTAGCATGAACTGTCTAAAGATAACCTTGCCTTAACAAACTGTACTCAATACCTAGCTACTTAAAAAGTGCCTGTCCTAGAGCTGGACATCTCCCCTTCTCATACTCTTAGCTCCGTCTACGTCATAACTCATTAAGAACGAACGAATTGGTAGAATTGCAGTCTGCCTCACCTTAGACAAACGCGAGGTCTTGTGACTTGTGATTATTCCAGAACATTGTGATTTCTATTAACTATTTGTTGACCGGACTGAAGGAACGAAGACTATGCTCCTGTCTCCTCGCCACCAACTATTCTACTTCATGAGCATTGATTTTGCCAACTTACTAGTAGATTCGTCGATAATCAACAGCATCAGCAATTTCAGTTTACTTTTGATTTTCATATTTAATATATTGTGATTGGACTGGAAACTGTGTCAGCTAACTGTTTGTGTAACTCTCCGGTAATTGTGTGCCTAAAGTATCATTTACATAGACATAAGCGTATCGTACTATAATGTAGATCGCATCGTGAGGTGTAAAACTACGAGCGTGCTGCACCCACTTCACAAAGCTATCACACGTAAACAAGCGCACACGCCTCCACACCCAAACATTACCCATTCACACCTACACCAAACACACCAGACACACTAAAACGCGTGTGCTATACGCTAAACATAACAAGTTCGTTAGGTATTTTCATTTGCAATTCAGCAGTGGTGAGGCGTGAACCTATTCTCTGGAGATGCAGTAGAGATATTTGATAAAAGGTAACCATACACACATAGAAAACCCGTTCGAAATAATAATAATAGTAAATCTTACAAGGGCAAAAGCTTTATAAGTAAAGCTATCAAGCCCCGAACGGAAAATTCACAGTAAAATAATCGTGCAACAGAAGTCCTTGCAAAAATAATCTTAAGTTTACCAAATAGGTATCAAAATAAGAATCTTAAAGAATAACGGGGATAGAATTTTTGGAGAGTTCTTGATTACATCCCAGCTCTGCAATTGACGAGATTGTCTAAATAACTTTTAACTTTATTATTGTCATCTTTTTCCTCATGCTGTTTTTTTAGGACTAAAGATTCCATCATATTGACAAAATTAACAAGATAAGTAGTCAGTTCTCACAATGTCAGTTTCTTTTAATACAATCATATAAGAAGGAAGTGACACATACAGCACCCTTTTTGGCCTCACCCTCTTGAAAAGAATAAATACATGAATGATGCATTTTCATAATGGACAAATGGACATTAATCAATGTTAAATAACACAGTACAGCCATCAAAGAAATCGTTTGTAAAATTCTGACGTAACATTGAATTTTGGAAAGAGGAGAAATTCTAAGATTAGAATCTAATCGTTATCTGTGACGTCACGATTGTGATTAACATAAAAAAGCATGATAACTTTTAATAATAATAATAATAGTAAATATAATAAGGACACAGCTTTATAAATAAAGCTATTCAGCCCAGAACAACATTAATTATGAGGTCATGTTTTTTAAGTACATCTTTTTTGCTATTACAAATACCTTTATTTATACTGCGGACACGCGCCGTAGAGACTAAAATCCTCTTTGCTAGCAGTAAACAAAGTCATTTTTTGTAGTTCTTTTTTCAAAAAAACATTCACGTAAGCTTCATAAAACCCTAGTCATGTGTATCAGATCTTACACTTTTCGGCTCCTAGGTTCTCTGTCAGTTTGGTAGTGCACTTTTCACGAAAGTCTATTTTAGGCACTTTGAAACTGTAATTGAAGACTTTAAGTGCTGAAAAGTATTGTATTCCAAATTGAGTTATTTCTTTCTTTTGTTTCACGTAGTATTTCTGAAACAGCCTGAATAGCTTTTTGACATTGAGATCTGAATTGTCAAAATGTTTCTTGGTTAGGTATATTTGAATAGAGACTGTTAGTGGATAGAATTTCTACTTGTTGCTGACTACTAGTTCGCAAAAAATGGTTGGGTGGAAGAGCTCACCTGTTTGACAATCGTTTACTAGGCATCAGAAAAACTTTCATATGCAAGATTTTTCAGCTAATATGCTGGACAACTCTCAATTTTCGGGCTAGGAGACGTTAAACAGGAAAGAGACCAGTGTCTCTCTAGAGAACTAAAAACAGAGAACGGACTAGCCAACCCTAACAAGACAGGCTGGCTTGCAGTTTCCCACAAGGGTTTAACGGCTTACAAAGAAAGGTTACAAGTTCTCACGATGGTTGATCGCAAATAGAAAAATTCCTGTAAGCTTTCTGAAGGCATGGTATCAATAAATACCCAAAAAATCTACCATCTCCCGATAACTCGATCACTTAATTTCATCAATTAAATTCATTCCAATCGTATGAAACTTTTCTTTATACTTCCAACAAATTTCTAATAATAGAAATCGCTACAAATAATGTTTGCTACAAATATCTTTATCATATTGCGTTGGTCAAGATACCATTTTCTACTATAGAAGCATACTTGAGCATATTCGCAGCATCAGAATCAGATTTCAGGCAACAGTAGGTACTGTCAGAGTCAGAGATTGACATAGTCGTAGCTATACTTGTCACCATGGAGTTTCTCCCCGTCTCATGGTCTCGTTCCTATTTGCACATGAACTACGCCTAGTACAGTGCGCATGAATATTGTAATTATCCATGTTGAGTCATTCGTGCGAAAAAAAAAAACATTCCGTGTGCCGAAATCGTCAATTACAACTCATTTACTTTTACTTATTTGTACAAAAAATCTTTCATACGAGACATCTCCCATGAGCTTATGAGCTAACTTCTGAGCAGATTTGTCTCAAATTTGAGGCGTATTTTGAAAATATTTGCCATTAAATAAGATTATGTCATTTGAGCGTTCATGTGAACATGCTGAAAAAGAGATTACCTATTTCAGGTGAATCTTTTACTAATTTCTAAGGTGTTCTGAAGCAGATAGGGCTGTGAGCAGTAGGTCAGTATAAAACACGAATATGAATAAAAAAATAAAAAGATTTGTCCAAGCAGGTTAGAATTATTGCAAATTAATGCAGAATCAGATAGAACTATGTTTAACATGAGTACAAAGTATGTTTAGCATTAGTTCGCTCGTTTTATTTTATTGGCGTTGCAAAACCAGTGCTTTGCTTGATACCGGGTTGATGGTCAAACATCTCACTGAGAACCGACACTAGAGTTACTGAGGTGAAACCTCAAGGTAGCATTGTTTGCAACTTAGCTATTTTAAAGATTCTTTTGGTTTCTTTTCTTTTCTATCCTTCGAGAGGGAATGAGCAAAATTTGGAAACCTTTAATAGCCTTCAACCGCCATTTCGCATGATTTTTCATTAGTTTAATCATAAAAACTATATATATTTTAAATTTCATGTTACAGATACACCAATAATGTGAATCGACAACAGAAATACAAGCCCGACTACAACTGGAATTGAAAAATGGTTTGACGCTTAAAAACTCAACTAATTTCTACACAACAACCCCGTACGTTTTTAATTGAATATCCTTCGAAAATGGGGCCAAAAGTTTTCAAGGTCTCTACCGGCCTCTATATCTTGGCGGCACTGCTGCTGACAGTGCCTCAGATTTCCGGCGAACTCGCAGAGCAGCTGGATTGTCCCGAAGAATGTGATTGCCACTATTTCCGCATCAATTGGGTCATCGATTGTTCGGATTTGAACTTGACCGATATCCCCAAGGAAGGTTTGGATTTGAACGTTTACATCCTGAACATGAACTCCAATAATCTGACCACCATCACACCATTCCCGGATGATATCAAGATCCGAACATTGGAGCTCAGTGACAATCTGCTGACCAACATCAAAAGAGATTATTTCGCAACACTGAAGTACTTGTTGGATATTGACCTTTCGCTCAATTTCATCACCCATGTTGATCCAGAAGCGTTCTTGTGAGTATTAAAACTACCTATGATTAGGACTTGAAACCATCGTTATCTTATCAAGAAATTGTTATGGAGATAGTCATGATTATATCTTCGGTTATCTACGAGTTTATATCAAATTTAATCTGCTACCATTCTGAAGAGCTAATCGGGTCACCTAGGTATTTCTCGACACCTAAGTCATTCTGTCAGTATAAGTTTTAGTAATATAGCCCTAGATAGGCTTGGATGGTACTTATTTCAATCGATATAAAATAATTTCCATCACAGTTGATCATGCCTAGATCAACGCGTTGCAACGCGGTCGGTCAGTTATTTTGTGAGCAAATAATGAGCAAATGCAGTGCAAGAATTATCAAGAGATAAAGATGTGCAACCATTAGATAAGAATGGCTACTCCGACAAAGCTCAGCCTTTAGTAATGAATTATGATGATGTTAATTTAATTCCTTACGACGGACAAATCTCAGAAACTGAAAAGATTTCAACAAAATTTTGTATACATACATGTAGGAGATGTGTTGTAAATAGTCCTATTTCATAATTACCTAATATGCATTTCCATTATGGTCATTATAAACAACTTTAATCTTCATATGTATATTGATTATAAACCATTCACCAGCATATTTTTATACTGGTGAATTTTGAACAAATAAATAAAGGACAAATGTATAGAAATAATCTATAACCAGAGTTGAACCTTTGTATAAATGTTAGGCATTTTTATATAGTATAATTTTTCTTCTCGTTCATTCTTTCAGGGATAATCCTGGATTAATCACCATCAACCTGAACGCAAATCCAATCCAACCAGTGGAAGGACCGTTCCTTGTAGCCCGTTCTCTTCTCTACCTATACATGCAAGAGTGTACACTGAGTAAAATAAACTCGCAGTTCTTCTCCAACCTCACCACGCTTAACAAGTTGGATTTATCAGGAAATCCTCTGAGAGTAATTGAGCCTGGTGTATTTGATCCTTTGACCAGTTTAGAATACCTTATGATGAATCGTTGCAATTTAACATACATTTCTCCATCAGCTTTTGATAATTTGAACCATTTGAAAACTTTAGAACTTTCTCAGAACAACTTAAAGGGTCATATTGATTGGACATTGGTTCTAGGTAACTTAGGAAAGCTAGATACTCTGGACTTGAGAAGATCTGGGATAAATAATTTACCCGATAACGTTTTTGCAAACAATACTTGGCTGAGAAACTTGAATCTTGCTGAGAACGAACTTATTGACTTAGACGTTGCTACAACTCTAGGACAAAATCTTGTTCATCTTGATAGCTTGGATTTATCCAACTGTCATTTAAAGGGACCTTTATCGGAGGATGCTTTTGTTAACGCAACTAAACTTAGAACATTATACTTATCGGGAAATCCTTTGTCGGCAGCTGATTTATCTGTTGCATTGGCACCTCTAACAAAATTACATCGTTTGTCTTTAAGAAATTGTGGACTAAGTAGGTTACCCGCGAACACATTCCATCGTTTTACATGTCTTCAAGAGTTAGACATTTCACACAACCCTCTAATTGATGCTTTTACAGCCTTATTATCACCTTTAGAATCTCTCGAGCATTTAGATATGGGATACAGTAATTTGCAAAGAATATCGAGAACTACATTCTTAAAGATGACTTCTTTGAAGACTTTGATTCTGTCAGGAAACAAGCTTGAAACTTTAGAAAGTGGTCTTTTCCAAAATCTAACTCACCTTTCTGCTTTGGAATTGAACAATTGCGGCTTGACTAGACTCAACGAGACCGTTTTCCACGAAAACTATACCTATCCAGACTTGGAGGAACTTCGACTTTCTGGCAATCCTTTGCATGTCCTACCCACAGGAAATCTATTACCACAGCAGCTATCCAGATTACGTTCTCTTGATCTCAGCAAATGTAACATTGCTTATCTTCCACCAAATGTATTTAATAACACAAGAAATATCACAAGTTTGAACTTGAACAATAATAATCTATCAATGACTTCAGAATTGTCATTCCAATTTTTGCATGTCCTCACCGAACTGGAATCAGCTGACTTATCCAACAATAATATTTCCCATATATCACCATCTGTCCTGAGACACAACCGAGCTCTCTCATCCATTAAGTTGGTTGGAAATCCGTGGAAGTGTGATTGTAATATTGCAGACATGTGGGAATGGGCCACCAGAGAGAAGGGTGATATCGGCGTGCTTGTGGGCTCAACAACTCCAACAGAAATTGGTTTCGGTGCTTCAAGAAAGAAGAAAGGTCTGGTTTGTTACTTTGACATCCATACAACTCCCACGCGCAAACGTCCTGGCCGAGAACTATTTGCCAGCACGAATAAAACATGGGCTAGATATGTCAAAGAAGCTGACTGTCCCTCGAGCAAACTTTTCCGTCCACCTAGAATTATCAATCGGAAAACGCGAGCCGTTCCAAATTTTATGAATATGCAAAAAGTGCAAAGCACATCAGCATCCTTAACTTTGGGTAATCTAGCATTGATCATTGTTGGTATAATAGTTTTGTCAGCGATGATTTACTTCTCAATTTACGCTCGTGATCTCTACCGAACAAAACAACAACGAATTCGAAGAAATACTTTTAAATCTCCTTGTGCCAGCGATGATGAAGATGTGAACGAAAAAAGTCCTGCTTCATTTGTCAAGGGTGGAGACATGAAATATTTGAGAAGAGTCGCCAAATGACGATCTTCAAGAAACTAGTTGAAAATGAAGAGTAAACGACACTTGGAAGTAATTATTTAGAATTTAGAGCTCACCAATTTGCTAGTTAATAAATAGATTGTTCGAGGTTAGGAAATATTTGATATTCTTCAATTTTCTGTCTCTTTAGAAGCGATCAATTCACAAAAACTGTATAGATAATTATTATTGCATCATATTTTAGAATTATTATGTTACATAATGATGTAAGTAGGTACTAAATATTTGTTAATGTTAAGATTTGTTACCCTTAATTAAAAACAAGTAACCGTTTTTGAATCTCAACTGACTTGAATCTCAATTTTATCAGTAAGTAAATTTTATGTCTTTGGTGTTTTAACTGTGGTTCAAAATGAAGTGTACACCAGAAAATTTAAAATGCATTATTTTATTTTTATAAAATTAATTTATTTCATTAGATAACTGATAGACAACATAAAACATTTAATTAGGAAATATTGCAATACATCTAGTTTTTCATAATATCACATTTTCAATAACTTGAAAATGGTTTTATGTTTTATCAAATAAAAATGTTTCATTTTCCATAGAACGTAATTTTTCACATTATACTGTATTATATTGTTCTCTCTAATTGTTCTCGTGAGCTGGATATTGTAATTTTGAATGAACCTATCGAATGGGGTATGATTCGTATGATATGAAAAGTCTAGATTTTAAACGATTACATTGAAACTAGAAAAAAAAAAATCCAAACATATTCAAACCTACATAATGTATTTAATATCATGACAGAAATCATCATATACTTATTTAAGATAAAAAATAATGAAAGATCAGAGTGACCAAAACAGGCCCGGATCGAAATCTAAATTGGAAAAAAACTAGGTGCGTTTATAAAGGGCTTTCAACTTTTTTTAAATCAGTCTTTCACCTTCAATAAACTAATCCCCATTAGTTTAGTCTATTAATAATTAAAAAAAAATAGAATGAAGCAATGAAGGACAATTTTTACACTAGCACATGGCTAATGGCCAATTAAGTTCACAACTAAATTCCTCTATTAAGGAAAACGCAAATGAGGATTGTAACAAGGTTGAAAAATAAAAATACTAGCATACAAATTTAGTAACAGTTGAGGTACAAAGGTAGCTTTTTTTCTTCGTTGCGTTTTTTCAAGGTTCCTATCGTTTTCTTCTGCGTTCCTCGTTCTGAGTTTTTTCTGAACCGTAAGCAGTGATGGAGTTTGAGTAAGGTTTTGCCGTGTATTTGTCATAGGCAGCGTTCAACATTTTCAAAATTGGTCCTACGTACGAGTAGTCGACAGATCTGTGAACAGAGATGGGGTTTGAGTTACAGAGAGAAACAAATTGTTGATATATTTAAAATACATACGATAGCGGCTGTTTAAAATACATACAATGGTAGCAATCTACCTTTGGTAGATTGGTACCATCTAAACAAGATGGGTATTGCTCAAGACGCAAAGTGCCGTCTCTGTGAAGAGGCCCCAGGGACAGCAAAAACACATTCTCTGTGAATGTGGAGCAGCCTCTCACACCCGACTGAAACACTTCTCAAGGCTGATTTTAACACCTAAAGAAGTTAATGACATCAGTCCTAAAAGAATCTTAAGCTATATTAAAAGCTTAGCTTTCTTTTAGAATAACATGGGCATGTCACAAAAGATCTATCTAAGGTCGCAGTGACAAAGAGCTTTCGTAGCCAATAGCCCTACCTTTACCAATTACCAAAATCCCTTGCAAAAAAAGCTCTGTGTCATTCGCTCACCGGTCTCACCGTTTCTGGTAAGTTGGCGAGAAGGCGCCGGGCTGGCTGTACGGCGAGTTGTACGTGTCCGCATACTGGGTGTTGGTGTTGGCGGAGAGGACTCCCGGGGCCGGGAACGTGTCCACCCTGTAGTTGCTGGTGGCGCACGAGTTGGTGAGATCGCACAGGCCACGCACCGAGGAGAAGGGGTAGAAGAGGGAGGCCAGGACGGCGAGGATAACAACGCCAATGGCCACAACTCCCCCGGTCACGACGTGGCTTATGATTCCGGTGGGCAGGAAAGACAATTCACCTACAAAAAATAAATAAATTTTATTACTCAAAATCAAATGACCACAGCATGCAATATGTATTGGATTGAAGTGTGTAGTTGAATTTGTAGTCTATTGATATGAAGAGCCGACCCGAGTAGTAAAATCTCATTTGGATCAAAGCAAGGGAGAAGAAGAAGTGGAACTGTTTACAAATTTCAAAACCGGTCATATCGTGTAAAAGTTAGATAGCTATTAGATCACATGTCACAAAAACAAGAGACCCATATTATACTTGGTCTCTTAGTGTGAGAAGTCTGTGTAAGACATATCTGTACAGTCTCACTTTAATATTTCTTTTCCTATGTGCTATATTTCTGTTTGTAACTATGTAATGTAAAAGAAATGTACAATGAATGACATTATTATTATTGCATTTGAGCTGAGTCGGTTGAGCCGATAAACGCTGGACCGATTCGTCATTTTATGCCAAGCCTTGGCCGCGCCTTTGAAAAAATTGGTCAATCTGTTCAAAAGTTATGACCCATAATGGTGACAGAATGTGTGGTTGAGAAAGTTTTTTTCGAGTCATTTTTGACCATTCAGGCATCGACGATTTGGCGTTTCAATAAATTTGATTTTTTTTCTCTCTTCAGTACCTACTTACTTTAAAAAAAAAAGAAAAAAAAGATGAATGTTGCACAGCCGTTTTTATTTCGTATCCATGAAATAGGAGCTACTGTAGACGCTTGAAGTCTGTGTTACAGCCTGCCCATCCCGTAGTATGCCTCCCCTCTGATGGGCGAGAAGTGACACAATACTTCCCATTTAAGTGCTGGGTCAACACGAGCGCACCGGAACCTATCCCTTACAAACATCAATTATAACCAAATTAAGAATACAAATTTTTGTCGGCACGGGGGATCGAGCCCGGGACCTTCCGCATGGCAAGCGAGTGCTTAACCACTGAGCTAAGGATTCTTTTCATCAAGTGGTCTTTGTAGATATTTAGATAAATAGATAGGAGTATTACTAACTTGGGAATCCGCTCAGAGTCTGCGGTTTATCCGCGATGGCAACATCATGGATCGCAGGTTCCGGCTGACTTGCAGCGGCAACATTGGAATCTCCATCAGCAGCGGTTGTTGAGTCAGCAGCTCGCGCCAACACGAAACAAAAACAAAGGAGAAAGCACTTCAGCTTCAGCATCTTGAGGTGAGTAAGATGTCAACTGAAACATGAAACCAGAAATTTAATCAGACATAGAAGTCACCGTGGCCGAGTGAGTTAGCGCGCTAGGCATTGCACGCACGGTGACCTGGGTTCGATCCCCAGCGGGGCAGGATTTTTTCTGCTCTTTTCTTGGGTGTTCGGGGTCCACTCATACCTCGTGAGGAAAAATGAGTAGCCGCTTTAATGTGAGCAGCGACCAGTGGCTGAATTATAGGCAAAAATAAGATATTATAGGATATTAAAAGATATGGAAAAGTCCTATAATTCTGCGCTACCCACTAAAAATTGTGAAATACATAATAACACAAAGAAAAACACTTATTTTATTTATGTTATTTATTTAATCAGTAATGATTAACCTTTTTCAACATAGCAAAACAAATTCAAAAAGACATGTGTTCCACACCCTCTCTAAGGTTACGTAATCAATGTCCACTATTGTCCACCAAGCTCTAAAATGATCACATGACCTTACGTTTACATGAGCTTGGACCTAGCATGGGCATCTCAACATGATCACATGACCTTACGTTTATATGAGCTTGGACCTAGCATTGAGCATCTCAAAATGATCACATGACCTTAAGTCTACATGAGCTTGGACCTAGCATTGAGCATCTCAAAATGATCACATGACCTTACGTTTATATGAGCTTGGACCTAGCATTGAGCATCTCAAAATGATCACATGACCTTACGTTTACATGAGCTTGTACCTAGCATGGACATCTCGACCAGGCTATTGGTATTGGTAAAGGTAAGGCTATCGGCTAAGAAAGCTCTTCGTCCCTGCGACCTTAGATAGATCTTTTGTGACATTTCAACCAGACCATAAGTGTTGTAATTGTTGTATGTTGTCCAGATAATTCAGGAGACGTCGAGAAAAGTGGTAAGTGGTAAAAAGTTATCATATTTGTGTTAATCACTTTCGTGTTATCACAACTACTCAAACTCGCTCTACTATAAATCTACGCTAGCCAGCGTCGATGGCATGTTGAATACACCGGTTCCCTTCAGAACACCGAAGTTAAGCGACATCCAGCGAGGTTAAGACTTGGATGGGTGACCATTAAAATTCTAATTCTCGTGACGCTGGCTTTTCCCGGCCCCACTCAGGCTGGGTGAGGTCAATGTGAGTAGCAGGTTTGTGAGTTTCCTGCGAATGGAGGGTAAAAACCCCCGTCGTGATATGACCATGGCAGTTGAAAGCGACGTTAAACCCCACTAAAAAAAAAAAAAAAAAAATCTACGCTGAAACCCGGACTTGTACCACCGACCTCCAGATTACAAGTCCGTCGCCTTATCGATCAAGCTACTGAGAAAAGTGTTAACTGTTCAGGAAGTAATAATAACTAAGCAAGCTTCTGTGGTGTAACGGTTGTGGCTAGAGATCTTGAGTTCAATGCTCGGGTTAGGCAGAAGTTTCTAACAAAGAAATCTGTTCCCTTCGTAATAAAAAAACAGGTGAGCTGACATTTCCGGCCCAACCCAGGCTGTACGGGGAAGTGGAATGTCGAAAAGTGGTAGTGTATTTTTACTTTCCTTATTCTATAGAAAGGAAAGTATGGTACCTATTTTCTTCTAATATAAGGTGATAGAAAGTCGTGTGATGTTCTCACCACTTGAGGGTTAGGTGTTAGAAAATGCTGTGAGCATTAACCTCGCCTGGTGGTTACCTTCCACTAAAGAGTATTATTATTACTATTATAATCACGCAAAATGGAATTACATAATCGCTTGTAATGACATGACATGACATTTTTCAATAATTAAACTAGTACCTTCAGTTTCTCTTCCTAATAATTTTGAAATAGCTCTAGGTAGGATCTTAAATATTTTATTTTCTACGTGTGTCTTCGCATGCAAGAAGTTTACTTAAACTAAATATTTGCCGAATCATCATATTTAAAACGTTTGTTTTGTAATAATTCAGAATAATATAACAAGATGAGTCATGAATAGGAAGTAAACATTGCACAATGGAGATAAGATTTTAGCAAAGCACACAAAAGAGATTAGCTTGTGGATTTCTGTCGTTCTACCAAAGACTTTTCTTCAATGTTCTTCCTTAAAAGAATTGCTTAGGAGCAAGGACTCTGATTGTTAAGTCTCCTCTATAAATAAATATCGTTAAAAAAAAAAAAAATTGCTCTGTGTTAGTCACAATAATTATAATGATGTCACAATCACTCAAATTAGCCCCTTACTATAAAAAAAATCAGTACTTGGGACTCGAACCACCGACCTCCAGGTTACAAGTCCGTCACCTCGTTTACAAACAAAAATTCTCCGACCAGTTGGCATGGTGAGCATTACGATGGTTTGAATATTATTCCTAACTCCCCACACCAAGTCCTAACCCAGCTGGACGTTGCTTAACCTCAGTTATCTTAGCAGAGCTTGGAGCCTGGCTGATTTGAGTACAGTCATTAATCGCAAAAAATACAACTTTGTTATTTTTGATATAGCGTCACATTCAACAACACTTTTTGTGTTATTACAAAAGGGGTCAAAACAGTAAAACAGCTTTCTAGGTAGGTATATAACTATACAATTATACATATTACATACATCATAATGATGTAGACAAAAACCATACTTAAAAGTTGGCACTAGCCACTATCAGACATTTTTGTTATATCTCGGTGTACTTAAGTCTGGATTTTGCGCACTGTTTTAAATGGCGAAATGTAAGTTCTGACTCAAACTTGTGATCTCGATTTTGTTTATTAATTCAGCTATTGCTGATTTGTCAAGACAAGTTAGAAAGAATACGAATAACAATAAACTTACCTTGCTAAAAATCACTCAGAAAAGTTCAAGACAGTTTTGCTTTAAGAAGCACAAATCAGACTTTGAAAAGATTTCTTTGATCTCCGGACTAAATTTGAGCTATAAATTCGAAATTCAAGCTATGATACTTTCACTAACTACCCTGAAATACGATGTGCTTCCCTTTTATATGGCCAGGAGGCTTTTAGAGAAGACAAGGAAGGGATGTTTAGGAATACAAGCGGCTCTCGGGTGTAAATTAAAAGATTAAGGGCGAAATTATTAGACGTTTTTGTAACAGGGACCTCTGTGGCACTAAAGCCGAAATTAATAGACAAATTCTATATCACAGGTTATTGCTAATCGTCGGTTTTCCCTATCTTACACAGTACGCAATCCGTGACTTAGCGCCACAGAGGTATTACAAAAACGTCTATTAATTCCACCCTAAGTCTCGATTTTCGAAAAACCGACCTCAGTATCTATGAGCCATAAAAATTCGTGAGAACTTGGGCTAGCCTGGCTTGCCTTTCAGGGTTGGCTTGTCTGTTCTCTGTTTACAGTCATCTGGCAAGACTGAAATTGTATAGGAGTGATATCATGAAAGGTGTACCTACATAATATGTTAGTATAGGTAAAGTGCTCTCTCTGTGTTATTTCTTCACAACTTGAGTGGGTAGCTCATTATTTGAAATCCAAATTTCATCATTTTCCAATAAATATCCAATAGATAAAATCGTATCTATGAATGTAATGACCATGCAGTTGAAAGCGACTTTAAACACAAATTAAAAAAAAAAACAGAATGAGAATCGGCCATACTTTTATTACCCATGGCCACCTATTCAAAAAAGAACCCCCTCCTCTTTGTCAATGTGGTGTTGGCCTTACGGTTGCACACCTCCTTGAATGCTCTATCTTTGCTCCTGCCCGTATCAATTTATCCGCTATGCCATCGTTACGTGACGATATTAATGAAATTGACGCCCTCATACTATACCTGAAACGAATAAAATGCTACAGAAAAAATTATTTTGAAACGGAAACGGGGCGAAAGATCATTATGTAGTTAAAGCACCTTAATTAAAAAAAAAAATCTCGGAAGTAATTGGCTTGTTCTGATGGATTGTCTATTTGTCTATGAGCCATAAAAATTCGTGAGGACTTGGTCTAGCCTGGCTTGTTAGGGTTGGCTTGTCTATGGCCATAGGGCTTGTTAGACATAATATCTATGAGTATAAAAGAGAACATCACCTGAGCCTCCTCATATCTTCTGAAAAAGAAACTTGTATCTGAATTTGTAACATGGTATCGCCAACCCATCAAGTAATTGGACGGAAGCGATTTCGCCATCGGTCCCTTTGGAGCATTCCTGGTTTGAAGAAGGAATTTCGTGTTTCTTTCTTTACGTTATCTTGTTTCCTTATCATTATTCCTCCGGTTTCTGAGACTTGCTCAAAAAAAAAATGGAACCCTCATTGATAAAATATGTGTGGCAAACAATATGAAATGAATCACAAGATGTAAAAGAACAATAGACACCATTGTGTTTACCGCTGACGAATTTCAGGTTTTCTTCTTTCGAGGTTATTTATAGGTACTTATCAAATCGATGATAACGTAACCCTTCTTTTAATCAGTACCAATAATAATAATAATAATAATGTTGTTGTTGTAGCCAGCTTGGCTACAGCTGGAGGGGTGAGTGATGGTCTCCAGCCAACTTTATTTCAAAGTTGGCTCGTACTGAACCACATATTTCTATGTGCGATCAACCATCATGAGGACTTGGACTTTTCTTTATAAGCCATTAAACCCTTAGGAAACTGCAAGCTAGCCTGGCTTGTAAGGGTTGACTGGTCTGTTCTCTGTTTAAAGTGCTCTAGCGAAACACTGATCTTCTCCCTGTTTAACGTCCCCCAGCCAGACAATAATAGAAATACTCTTTAGTGGAATGTGACAACCAGGTGAGGTTAATGCTCAAAGCATTTTCTACCACCTAACCCTCAGAGTCTTATTATTATGTGGTCACAAACTCGAGAAAAATTCATGCACTGGGTGTGATTCAAACCAACGGATCCTTACGCTACCTGGATTACCAGACTAGGGCCTTAACCACTTGACTACCAGTGCAACACTTGACTACCAGTTGACTAAGCGCCACAGAGGTATTACAAAAACGTCTATTATTTCCGCGGGCCTTTAGTCAGTAGTCTCATGCCTTTTTACTTTTCCTCTTTTAACCGACCTCGGTAGCTTGATCGGTAAGGTAGGACTTGTAACCTGGAGGTCGGTGGTTCAAGTACCGGTTTCAGCAAGCGAGTTTGAGTAGTTGTGATATCATGAAAGTGATTAACACAAATATGATAGCTACTTTTCCTATTCTTCATTTACAGAAAAGTAATGTTGTGATAATATGCTAATTAAAAATAAAATGTGATGCCCAAGTTTCTGAGAGTTACGTTACGAATAATAGACCGAAAAACTGTCATACATCAAATGAATAAATTATTTATTCTTAGGTACAAAAAAAATGAGTGTTTCACAGCCTTTTTTATTTCGTAGCCATGAAACAGGAGCTACTTTAAGACGCTTGTGGTCTGTGTTAGAGCCTGCCCATCCCGTAGTATGCCTTCCCTCTGATGAGCGTGAAGTGACACAATACTTCCCATTTAAGTGTTGGGTCAACACGAGCGCACCGGAAGATATCCCTTACAAACAACTGTAACCAAATTTTGAATACAAATTAATTTTTGTCGGCGCGGGGGTTCGAACGCGGGACCTTCCGCATGGCAAGCGACTGCTTGTATCTATAGATACTGGGTATTTATATAAATATAGATATTCAAATCGAGTAAGTATCTACAGATACTTGGAAGTAATTAGAAGAATAAAATCATATCGGAATTTCATAATAATTATGCTGATTACCTACTTCCTGAAAATGTTTTTCTTCTTCTTCAAACTCAAAGCAGCAAAAGTACCTCCTACGTAATTACTTGCTGAATAATAAAATGATGATCTTTGACAATGACTAACAGAATAGGTAGGTATGTAAGATTTTATTAGAGAGAACTGAAACTTCCCTCTATTTTCCAAACAATGAACTTGTGTCTCTCTGGTGAACGCATGGAAAAGCACTTGAGGAGAACGTTATATAAACATTATCCAACCAAAGAAAATGTTTCAGTCCACCGTAGATTCGCACAATCAGAGCTTAAAAACGTTCTTTTTTAATCAGACGAAAATTTCTCTCATAGTTTCAAATTCAGATCCTTATACCTTTCATATTATAATAATATACCTGCCTAATGAAGTACCACAAATAGACCAATCAATTATTTAGGTATTTTAATTTTCTGAAAATCATAGGTACCATAGTAAAAAAAAGAAGTGTAGTGTCATTTATATTGATTTATTTTTAAATCAGGGACATATATCCATAACTATATTTATATAGGTACCTACCTCTATCTCTCATGTTATAAAATTGTTTTTATTTGTACCTATTTAATGTTTGATTTGTTTATGCTTCAAAAGGGATCTATTTAGTGAATAAAAAATGTATCAAAAGTCAGTAGTGTATCTTCTACTTTGTTTGGGTGTTTGTCTATTGTTTCCTGAAGGATTGGCGGAGATCCTGCAAGGTCGCTTTCGAACCAAAAATATCATCGCCAGCTCGCCATCCAGTCCTGTTCAAGAGAAGACCAGCTTACTAAATGAGAGTGGGCGGGATCCAATGCAGTCAAGAGACACTGGCTATTTGTGTAAGTCCTGACTGTAATGTATACAGTACTATACAGGGTGGTTGAAACCATCTGGACATTTTCTTTTTCAAGTGAACCGCTCGAGTTGGAAAGTAAATAAATGTGTGTGTTCTTTGTACGTGTTACGTGTCGTGTATCATTTGCCCATAACTCTGCGCCTCACAATAAAGCAGCAACTCATTTTTGCTCATGAGGTAATAGTGATGAACTTCGGACATCCAAATATAAGTAAAAATCTTGTTCTGTTGAGGATCTAACCCAGGTTACCGTGGGAGCAATGCATAGCACGCTAACTCACTCGGCCACGGTGACTACATTCAGTATTAATTTGTAATTATTCTAACCTTTTTGGACATTTTATTTTTTATTAATATTCGTTTTTTATATTGACCTTCTCCTTACAGTCCTATCAGCTTTTTTTACCAATTTTCTTAAAAGGTTTTCTTCAAAGCGGGCTATCAAAAGAAATAAAACGTAATCTCCTTCTATTTTCTTCGACTTTCCAGTGTCAGGCGGGGTGAGCGCCCTGGGCGCCTTGCTCTTCATCAAGGTGAAAGCTGTGCTGTTCATCATCGCGGTGATCCTCATCATCGGTCTCCTCACCAAAGTGATCGGGGGGGTCAGTCTCATGTGCGGGATGGGGGGGCCGTGTGAGGGCGGCCTGGCGGCTTTCCCCTCCGCGGGCCACAACAAGGAGTACGCCCATTTCCACAACTACAACGTCCCCGCGGAGGATGACCACTACCGCAGAGCCATGCAGACGTTTGACCTGGGCTTCCTGGCGAAGCTGATGAGAAGGTTGGCCTTTTTGAGTACATTATTTTCGAATTCGGGGTTCACTCATACCTCGTGAGGAAAAATGAGTAGCTGCTTTAATGTTAGCAGCGACCAGTGGCGGAATTATAGATTAAAATATGCGATATTGGGATATTAAAGATACGGAAAAGTCCTATAATTCTGCGCTACCCACTAAAATTGTGATATAATAACACAAAGAAACACATTATTATTATTATTTTCGAATTCAAACCCACTTATTCAAATTCAGATGAGAACCCTACCTCAGTGGCTTGATCGATAAAGTTGTGACAACACGAAAATGATTAACATAAATATGATAACCTAAAAAAAAGATGAGTGTTTTAACAGTCTTTTTTATTTCGTAGCCATGAAACAGGAGCTAATACTGTAGAGACTTGTGGTCTGAGTGGTAGCCTGCCCATCCCGTATGGGGTGAGAAGTGACACAATACTTCCCATTTAGGCGCTGGGTCAACACAAGCTCACCAGAAGGTATCCCTTATAAACAACTGTAACCAAATTAAAAATACAAACTTTTGTCGGCACGGGGGATCGAACCCGGGAATTTTTCAATGGTAGAAAAGCAGTCTAAAAAAAATCTGTGGTGGCAAGTTAAAAAATCTTCTCTTTGCACTTTTTGGATCTGATTCCGATGTCAAGATAAATATTATCGGAAGTATAATTTGTTGTGCAATGTATTCCTTTGACAATGTTTTTTGATAAAGTCACATTTTTCTAAAGGTGCAGCTAGAGTTGTAGATAAGACGCAAGAGTTTCTTACGAGACAACGAATAATTCACTGTGGACATTTTTTAAAGCCGAAAGATAAAGTCTTTGACATTCCTACCAATGGAGGGTAAAAGACAGGTCATGTTATAACCATTCTGGTTGAAAGCAAAGGTAAATCCTGCCAGCGTCGATGGCGCGTTGAATGCACCGGTTCTCGTAGGATCACCGAAGTTAGGCAACGTCCTTGTGAAGACTTAGTGATGCTGGCATTCCGACCCAACCCAGGCTGGGTAAGGTTAATGTGGGTAGCAAGTATTTGAGTTTTCTGCGAATGGAGGGTAACACCCACTTTGTAATATGACTATGCAGTTGAAAGCGACGTTAAGCCCCTCCCCAAAATAAAAGAAGAAAAAAGTAAAACTAATCAAAATACAGCAAAATAATTGCGACTTAAACTTGATTATTTATGTGATTGTTATTTTTTGCAGTGTGGATTTTGTTGATTTGGCGTTCAACGTGTTGAATCTAGAAGAGACCGAATGCAGGAAGAAGTTCGTGTGTCAAACAGACAATATTGCCTCTGACAATCTGGTCATGTCCTACATTGTCGAAACTTTCAAGTAAGTATACAAGTAGTTGTGTGAACTGAAGACCTCACTGCTGTTAAAACCCAATGGACTTACTTCTGACGCTGTCATGGGAATCCGGGTGCCAATGATGTCTAAACTTAGACAGTAATTTTCGAAACACCGTTGAACATACAGAATTAGCTCAGAGATTAAGCACTCGCTTGCCATGCGGAAGGTCCTGGGTTCGATCCCCCGTGCCCACAAAAATTCGTATTCTTAATTTGGTTACAATTGTTTGTAAAGGATACCTTCCGGTGCGCTCGTGTTAACCCAGCACCTAATTGGCAAGTAGTCCCTTCTCGCCCATCAGAGGGGAGGCATACTACGGGATGGGCAGGCTACAACACAGACCACAAGCGTCTACAGTAGCTCCTGTTTCATGGCTACGAAATAAAAAAGGCTGTGAAACACTCATCTTTAAAAAAAAGCACAAAAATTACACAAATTTGAATTATCCGTCAAAAAACTATCGCGTCAAAAACAAATTGAATAATGAGACAACTATCGGCAAAAACAAAGACCCTGGACCCTTCTTTCACTGTGTATTTCCTTTGAACTTCTCTAAATTCAAATCTTTCTTTGTCAGACCAATCTTCCTGTAAATCCAAATCTTTTTGTCAGGCCAATCTTTCCGCGTCAATCTCAATAATTAATTTCTATAGACTTGCTCCCCTGTAAATTATTTATACAAGTTTAGCTTCATTTCTGTTAGAGTTATGTGTTAAATAATTAATAATAAATCTTTTGTGGTTTTTTATGAAACCCACAAAAATCTCAAAAATAAGATGACGTGGCAAAGTAGAAATAACTGTGTATAATAAATTGAAAAGAAAAAAGTTAAGTTGTCATATCTGTGTTTATCACTTTCGTGATATCACAACTACTCAAACTCGCTTTACGAAATCTACGCTGAACCCGGGACTTGAACCACCGACCTCCAGGTTACAAGGTCGGTATATATTATAAATAAAAAAAGTTATCATATTTCTGTTAATCACTTTCGTGATGTCACAACTACTCAAACTCGCTTTACTGAATCTACGCTGAAACCGGGACTAGAACCACCGACCTCCAGGTTACAAGTTATCGATCAAGCTACTGAGGTCGGTTGAATTATTCTTACCATCTGCTTTTGAAGAGGATGATGTGTGAGCCCAATAACCAGTTATTAAATTTGTAATTTTTTCAGTTATTAAAAACCAGTTTTTAAAGTTTCCCGCCTTCAGCACAAGATTTTTATCTTTTGAAGGTATACTCTCATTATTTTTTGAAGATATTTATTTGTGAAATATAAAATACCCACAATATTAATCTTTTCCGCATATTATTCTGATCTGTCCACAGAGAACACCTACAGAAGTACAGGTCCCACCAGAGTCTCAACAGTACAGAGAAACGTGACTGCAACCTTCTGTATCCCGAGTGCAAGCAGAACCTAAATCCTGGGCTTCTCAACTTGTTACAGTATTAAATACCATCAGCAGTACCTGTAGCCCAGTGGTTCCCAACCTTTTAGCCATCGCGGCACACCTTACATGAATCTAATTTTCCCAGGGCACCCCGCCCCCCTGAAGGGAAAACAATTAAAGATGGAAAAAAGGAGGTTTTATCAATCATTAATTCTTTTCTTTTTTTTTAATAATTTTTTTCCTACTCCCGAAATCTCGCGGCACACCTAGCGGGGCCTCGCGGCACACAGGTTGGGAATCACTGCTGTAGCCCATTCCAGAAACACTTTCCACTCTCTAAATCCCCGAATCTCCGTTTCAAACGTCACATGTTATTATTATTTAACATATTAGATCAAGTTTTATTTACATAGAATAAATACATACTCGTACATGGAAATTGACATTCATATTTTTATATGAATTAATGTTCACTCTTAATTGGTTACCTATTGCATTCAAATTAACCAATCAGAGTGCGTTGTGTGACAGTTGAAAGGGAGATTCGGAGAGGAGAAAGTGTTTCTGGAACGGGCTACTTATGTGTAAATATATCTCTTCCTGCAGTATTTTTTTTGTTGAGAAATTGCCTCTCAGAAAAATAGTGATCTAGACATTTAACAGAATGTAGATTCGAGTCTGTGGATTGCTCGAATGTAAAATTTGTAGAAAGTGTCTTCTATCCTATTTATTGATCATTTTAACTTCTGAAAATATACTTTCACTAGACAAAGAGTACTTAATGATATTATTTCCTCTATTTCAATAAAGTCATCAGGAGAGAAAAGGTCAACCTCCTTTTTGAACCAGAGGATTTCTCTGTGTATCCAGAGAGGAAATGTGGCAGCTGTGATGAGCACAGTGCCTCCTTCCTCAGACTTGGAAGGCATTTTTTATATTTTACAAATAGCTTAATTTTTGTTGTTGTTGATAACTATTCCTATTTATCTAATTTCAATAAATAAAGAGGTGCTATATTAAACTGTTAGCGTAATGGGACTTCCTGTCTCGAGCCGATAGTCTAAATAAAGCACTACTATACTATAATGAGTTCCACTGGTCATATTCTAGAAGACTTGCTTTTCTCCTATTTGTAACAATTGAGACATTGTGTGATTTTTTTCCATTATAAATAATTTTATTTTACAGGTAAAAATATTGCAAAAACACATGAAAATGAGTCTTTATAATAATCAAGGGCCGAGCAAAGGATATTTGAAAACAAAAATTATTATCTCCTGATTAGGCTAGAGTTACAAAGTGCCTACAAAGGAGATGTGTATATAAAATTATGCGAAGTTCATGTAATATGGATTATTTAACTACGATAGCTCTACACAGATTGATATCATTTCTTTTGTAAGCAATAATTTCCACGTTACATGAACTTGGCAGTCATCTTGTAAATTCCATTATGAAGAATCATTTTTGGTTTGGAACACTTTACTTCTGGGATATAATAATATGTAACTAGTAGTAATAAAATTTACAAAGAATTTTCATTTTATTTTTGACAACAAGTGTTTTTTTTACTTTCTATAAGGAGTAGGAATAAGGTATAGAAAGTATTGTTTATCTGAATAAAGTATATCAGTATATCCTATTAAATTTTAAGTTCATACATATTCATTTATTCAAATAGTTACTTACAATGATATTAAGAAAGTCTAGTATGATTATGGAAATAATCATTAGACATGATTTTTTTTATTTTACAAAAGAACATCAAGTTTAAGAAAAAGGATAAACAAAATGGTATTTCACAGTGCATTCTAATACTTAATCAATGCAAACACTTTAGGCCTAATTCACATAAATTAATAAATAAAGAACTTTTTACTAACACAGAGGACCGAAAGAAAATATATACAAAAGAATCAGTTCGTCTTCTAAAGAAAACTCTCCCTGACATCATTTTTTTCACTCAATACATTATTTTTATGACCACTTCTAATGCAACATTCTGATGTGAAATAATAATAATAATAAGACACAAATTTATACTACCCTATTAGAACGAGTATGGCTGGGGACTATAAACAGGGAATGGACCAGAATTGGCTTGATTCTGGGGGCCCTTGTCAATTATTAGCCTCCTTGTAAAGACAGTGGTAGAAGTGCTGATTCATTCCTCCCCTGTCTGGATACCATCGTTCACGATGACGCCACCCTATGATGATGATTAGAACTAAGAGTACCTCAATTCCAACAGTTGTTTTGGTGACATTATTACGAGTTCAAAGTCTCAAATGAATGAGGAAAAATGCATGCACTGGGATGGATTCGAACCAACGGACCCCTACACTACCTGAATCACCAGACTAGCACCTTCACCACTACCATCACCAGAGAGTAAGGAATGCTTCAGTTTTGTTTGGCCCGAGACTTTCGCTTCACAATGTGGACAGCATCAATCAGCACGGCACTGTCGTGGTCACTCTCCTTCTCTCTCTTGTCTATCCTCTTTGTCATGAGGCTGTCAATCTCCTGTTTCAACCGCCGCCCGTAGGCTCCCAACTGTTTGTAATGGTTCAATCCCATTGCTAGAATGGCAATGCTCGTCACCATGATACACAGCAGAACGTTGTTCATATCATTCAGCACATGCTCGGACACTCTCTTCAGGCCCGGATCAAACTCGTAGCTGATGAGCTTGTACGTCGAGTTGGCCTGGAATTCTCGCGAGAGTTTCTCGCGGGCGAGATCGTAGATGTTCTTATTGAGACTCGTTTCCAGGACGAGGTTGTACCTCATGCCCTCAGCTAGAGGGACGTGTGTGAGGGGGATGAGGGCGCTGACCTCGCTCAGGTGAGGGACAGACGAGAGACGCAACACCACAATAGGGTCGCTGCTCTTGCTGCGGAACAGCTTCAGAGTGAGGGTCCTCAGGTGTTTGCTCTCGATGTATACCGCGATGTCGCAGGTGCTCACCGCCCGCAGAGTGGAGAAAGTTTTCCCGATGATGATGTCACGATCTGACACCTGTGGGAAAAGAAACAACCGGTATGAAAAGAAAAGTACTAGAGTAGCATAAGAATTCAATATATTTTTTCATTTTTTTTATCAAAGAATATGATTTTAATAACTGATCATCCAGAGCAGAAGAGTGAGAATAATAATATCGTCTTACTTATACTGCCCCATGAGAACTATTAAGTCCCATTATTCCAGCAGTAAGCCCGAGACATATTATTATGTGGTAAAAATCCCAAATGGATAAATTGTCATGTCCCGGCTGGGTTTCGAACCCGCGACCTCTGGTATCTCTGGATTCAGAGAGTGCCGCCTTTACCACTGAGCCACCGGGAGAGTGATGCACCGTGCCCATGAATGATGCTGCATTCAACTTTTGGATGGCTATGCTGATTCATTGTTTGAGAAATTCAGACGATCTAGAATATCTAGATGTAAAAGAATATCCGAATATATCTGGACAGCTGTATCGAGCTTCTTCGAGAATATCAAGCAAATAAATTTATCTCTGTACTTTAATGAAATTTACAGCACTTCTTTGATCACTCTCAATATTGATTTTCCGTCGACTCACAAAATCGCGTGCACAAATTGAAATTGAATCTCTCACACTATCATAGTCGTAAATATCACTAATCATAAATATCCTATAAAATATATAAGACCTGTTTGACTGCTGGAGTAAAGGGATTTTTCAGTCTTACCTCGGCAGTATAAACAAGGAATATTCTATTCTATTCTATTCTAATCGCTTTACACACGTTCACGTGGGACGAGAATTCGCACAAAGAGAATCATAACTGGACAGGAATTTTGTGAGAAATACCCCGGTCAATGTGCTGATGAAAACTTGTACAGAGGAAAACATTATCTGAACAGTTATTTTTTACATTTGAATTGAGAAATTGTACAAAGGAAAACATACCTATACAGGAAGTCACCGTGGCAGAGTGAGTTAGCGCGCTAGGCATTGCACGCATGGTGACCTGGGTTCGATCCCCAGCGGGGCAGGATTTTTTCTGCTCTGTACTTGCATGTTCGGGGTCCACTCATACCTCGTGAGCAATATGAATAGTTACTTGTATGAGTAACAACCCAGTGGTGGCATTACCAGCGTAAAAAGAAATTAATGTAAGTTATCATATTTGTGTTAATCACTTTCGTGATATATCACAACTACTCAAACTCGCTTTACTAAATTTACGCTGAAACCGGGACTTGAACCACCGACCTCCAGATTACAAGTCCGCTGCCTTATCGATCAAGCTACTGAATATAATAGAATTCGAAAAGTGAAGGAGGCTATTAGTAATGCTGCGCTACCCACAAAGATTGTGAAGAGGCCTTGTGCTTCACCATAAATAAAAAAAATCATCGTCATCATCAAAATACCTGTACAGGAATCTGGTGCGGAATGGCTCGCTCAATGTGCTGATTCACATCAGGACCGGACTTGAGCTGCACCACATAGCTGCACTGAGGCTTGAGGCCCCTGATCCGGAACTGTCCATATGAATCATCAGTAGGCCGTTGTCACCATGTTTCTGGACCATCCTGTATATACACATGTCCTAACTAAAGGGCGGGGTTATTGCCTATGGCAATCTCTTCCACCCAACCCAACTGTAATATTAATTATTGTAAATGTATATGTATTCAATAAATAAAGTTTTATTTCAAATTCAGCATACCTGTACTGGAATCTGGTGGGGAATGGCTCGCTCAATGTGTTGATTCACATCAGGGCCGGTCTTGAGCTGCACCACGTAGCTGCACTGAGGCTTGAGGCCCCTGATCCGGAACTGCCCGCTGCTCTCGGTCACCGCCTCCTCCTGGAGTTGATCACACTCAAAGCTGGACGAGGCCACGCCCACCGCTACCACAGTCACACCCGCGTCTGGCTCCTTGTCCACGGAGGTGACCGAACCAAAGGCACTGTAGGCGATGCGAACACCCCTGGGGAACAAAATCATTGATATTTTATTCCGAACCAAAGGCACTGTATGCGATACGAACACCCCTGGGAAACAAAATTAATGATATCAAATATTGTTTATTCATTTTTTTTTTTTTTTTTTTTTTTTTTTTAATTTTCAATTTTTAAATTAATTAACGGGAACTACCCATTTTTTCAAAATTTCCCTATCTTATTCTAATATACAATAAAATTTGGGTCTAGTATAATAAAATAATATCTAAAACTAAGGTAAAAAAAAGACTCAATCTCATTTATTAGAATGTAAAAGATCTACTTAAAAAATGAAGTTTATTTTTTGAGTGTGAACCAATTAATTTCTAATTCATATATCATGGGGAGAGAAACTATAGAGAAATACAGGAAAAATAATAATAATATCGCCTTATTTATACTGCCCAATTAGGACTACTAAGTCCCATTATTCCAGCAGAAAGCCCAAGACATATTATTATGTGGTAAAAATTCCAAATGGGAGAAAAACTTGTCATGTCCGAGTTGGTTTTCGAACCCGCGAGCTCTGGAACCTCTGGATTCACAGAGTGCCGCCTATAGGACTGAGCTACCGGGACATGTCAATAAAAAATATGAGTTTTTATTTTTACTTTCTTTATCCTATAATAAGGAAAGTATTGTATTCGTCGAAAATTTGACCTACCCAGTTTTTCACATTTCTGGACGAATCATAGCCTCAGGATACCAAAAAAGTTGTTTTCAGCCATTGGTCCGTGCGTCTGTCTGTCTGTGTGTGTGAACAGGATATCTCAAGAACGGTAAGAGCTAGACTTAAAATTTGGTATGGAAATTAATTTTATACACCAGACGAACCACGAAACTTTTGGTTGCAATCGGCCGCAGAATGCGGCCGCAGGGCCGCAAATATTGGCCGCAAGCGCCGTTTCTATGAATTGGTTAAAGATACAAAAAAAGTTAGAGAACAACATTTTCTTAGGTTAAAAAAATAATAGGGTTCTATTCTGATCATTTTTTTGATATCTTGAACTTTTTGGAACTCGGCCCCAATTTAATGGTATTTTGGGGGGGACCCGCTTGGACTAACTTTTTTATTATTCATCCTAGATGGGGGTTGTGACATATCAAATCCATTGATTTTAAGGTGCTGATTACGAATTTGATGTTTATTTTTAGCTAACTGTTACCTTTGAGTCACCAGTGGCTTTTGGTCCCGTTTCCATTCCTAATATGATAAGGAAAATCGTGTGATGTTTACATCAGATTTTTTTAAAAATTATAATTACGTAGTCAACGATGAATCCATGACAGTAATAAAGAAATGCATTTACCTCCATTTAACCTGAGCAGAGGCTGCTCCAGTAACATTGAAGATCTGAGAGGCTGGTTGAAACATGTACTCCTTCATCATTGGTCGCACATAGTACTCATTAGGGCTCAGAGAACGGAATGACACCTGAAATTAAGAGATATAAAATACTCGAATATAAAGTCATATTTTGCCAGCGTCGATGGTGCGTTGAAAACAAGGGTTCTCGTAGGATCACCGAAGTTAGGCAACGTCCAGCGAGGTAAAGACTTCGTGGTGCTGGCATTCCGGCCCAACCCAGGCTGGGTGGGGGGCCGGATAAACCTGTTAATGTGTACCCTCATTAATAAGTTTTTGAGTTTCCTGCGAATGAAGGGTAACACCTCCGTCGTAATATGACCATACAGTTGAAAGTGTAATTATCGTGTATTTTTTGCACCGGTTGGTTATTAATATTGTTGTTGTTGTCACCAGCTTGGCTAAAGCTGGGTTGTGATGGTCTCCAGGCAACTATATTTCAAAGTTGGCTCGTCCACATATTTTTATGTGCGATCAACCATCGTGAGAACTTGGGCTATTTCTGGGTGGAAGAGGCAATAACCCCGCCCTTTAGTTAGGACATAATTATGTTTCTATATATTTTTCCATTCATTTTTATTGTATACATTGTTTCCATTTTTTCATTGTTGAATTAATTATTTGTATTTAAATATGTCGTTGAATAATGTTGAATAATGATAATAATAATAATATACGTGGATGCGCTTACCTTTCCATCTTCTCCGGTAAGAGAGTTGCGCCGATATGATTTGCCACCTGACAGTGAGACGAGAACGCCTGACAGGGGACTTGAGTCACTTTTGTCTCTCACTTCTACTACGATCTCTGCCAGTTTGTGTGCTTCGAAATCTCCCTTGCTATCGGGTCCCGTCAGAACATAACCTTCTTTCTCAGCAGTTACACTGTAAATATTTTTATTTTTAATAATAATATTTATACTGATTAAAGTAGAGAGGTTAGTTGATGGCATGGATATTCAGAACTATTACCTGCTGATGAGAGCCAATGAGCTCGAAACAGCTGTCCAGGTATGTTCTGATATTCATACACATCTAGTACAACTTCTAATTTTTTTGTTTATACTGATTTGGTTTTCAATCAATTTTTGTATCTTTGTTTTTTTTTTTTTTTTTTTTTAGTTATTATATTTGTGTTGGTCACTTTCGTGATGTCACAACTACTCAAATTCAAGCTGCTAATTTTTTTTTAAACCGACATTGGGACTCAAACCACCGACCTTCAGGTTACAAGTACACCGATTTATCGATTAAACTACTGAAGTTGGTCACACTGTAAATTATGACCATGCAAGTAATTCGATAAAAAAAAATATCTCTCAGGGAAGAAGTCAGCAGTCAGATGTTTTATATAGGTACTTTTTTTGTTGTTGTAAATATCAACAACAAAAAAAATAGTTATAGTTATCATTTTTGTGATATCACAACTACTCAAACTCGCTTTACTAAATCCACGCTGAAAGCGGGACTTGAACCACCAACCTCCAGATTACAAGTCCGCCCCTTTATCGATCAAGCTACTGAGGTCGGCTCAATTTTTTTTGATAGAATCTCGCTCATTACAGATTAAATTTAATATAAAATTAAATTAAAAATAAAGTACCCAAGTAAGTATCAAAATCTTTAGGCGATAATGAAAATAATAATAAATAGAAGTAGTGGTTCCAGATGGAACATTATACTTACACTATTTCTTCGTGCATTCTGAATGGACCGAACTTGTACTTTCCTTGACCATCGGTAGTTTTGTTGTCCAAGAGAACTCCCATTTTATTGCTAACTTTCACTGTCACATCTGCTAAGGGAGGCTTGACAGTTCCCTCAATTAGCTTTCCTGTTTCTGCCGTGAAAAACTCATCAGCCACCTAGAATTAAACATGAAATAGATTCTTTTAATCTTAATATATAAATGTCAAAGTCACTGACTGACCACTCACTGATCATCGCTCTACAGCCCAAACCGTAAGTCCTAGGAAGCTGAAATTTGGTAGGTAGCTTTGTCTTATTGTCTAGATGTGCAATAAGACGGGATTTTTCGAAATTCCCACTACAACACCTGCCATTGGCGAAAAAGGATTTTTTGCTTTCACGGCCATGCCTCGGCCCGCAAAGCGGGCGACAGCCCGCTTGTGAGGTATAGGGCTTGAATTAATGAGCGACGCTAAAGCGGAGATTGTTACTATGGTGTTGTTATTACCATGGTAACAGTCAATCACATGGCTTAAATCCCATACTATAGTAACATTGTCCACTACAGCAGGGTTCATTTTCAGCGACGCTATAGCAGAGGGTGTTACTATTCTGTTGTTATTACCGTGATATTAGCCAATGACATGCCTGAAATCAGATACTATAGTAACATTGTCCACCACAGCAGCGTTCATTATTTTTTATTATTAATATATTTTTATATATATTTTTTTTTTTTTTTACAAATTAGATCATTAATTTGGGTCTACAACTTCAAAGTTGGATATTAAAAAAACAAATCAAGATATGGCTCTAATTATGACTATTTGTGTAACAAATGTACGCAAATCACATTTTAACATACTCGAAATCTCGTATGCTGGCAATCGCTATCCTACCGTTCGACCAATTTGAAGAAAAAAAAATCAGTTATAAAATCGGCGATTTTAAAAATCACTAGACAACAAAGATAATGAATACTTCAGCACTACAAAAAAAGAGTAAAATTAAACAAATTTGTTCCTACGGTTATACACTCGTTACACAAGAGCATCAAAAATTATCTGTTTTTTTATTCAAATTCTCTGGTTCTTATTTATTAAAACTATTTGATAATTTGCTAGGCTTGTGCAAAAAACGCATTTTATCTTAAATAGATGAGCAAGTGCATAAATCTCCGAGAGAAAAAGAACGCGAAATCGGTTGAACGGAAGAGCTCACAGTGTGAGAATCCTGCCGTTGAAACCATAAAAAAAATGTATGGTTTTATTTGTGGTGAAGCACAAGGCCTCTTCACAATTTTTTGTGGGTAGCGCAGCATTACTAAGAGCCTCCTGTACTTTTCGAATTATTCTATTACATTAATTTCTTTTTACTCTGGTAATGTCGCCACTGGTCGTTACTCATACAAGTAACTACTCATTTTTCCTCACGAGTCACGAGGTATGAGTGGAAAATGTTACCTGGCAATCGTTGTGTCCGATATAGGAGATGGACTGAGGAAAGAAGAGAAGTAGAGAGGCAGAGGGCGTCACTGTGATCTGCTCGTGGTAAGTGAGTGGCATTTGAAATTGATATTCGTAATGACCGGGCGAGGTGTTTTTTCCTTTCAAAGGGCCTAGTCTGGCGAGAAAAATCATACACAGGTTCATTTAGTACAAATATTGAACAACAATAATCCTTGTTTTTTTTTCAAATATTGAACAACAATAATCCTTGTCTTCTTTTCAAATATTGAACAACAATAATTCTCGTTTTCCTTTGGTGGAAGTTTTTTCATAGCCCCCAGCTACCGACATTAAGTTATTCGCTTGAGTTGGTAAGGAAAAGAGGAGTTTTGTGTCTACAACCTACGCAGGGAAGTAGGTAAATGAAATAAATCACAACCCTGTCTGGAAAAGACTGACAGTAGGGAAAGGAGTGGAAGAATGTGCTGATAATGCTTCTGATACTCTATTTTCAACTCTGTAGAAACACTTACCTATTATTATTATTATTGTATGATAAACTAACTTATTGATCAATCCTTTTTGACTATTCATTATATTGATGTGAAGATCGTCCACTGCCTTGTCCGAGATTATTATTATTGTATGATACCTCAACTATTATTATTATTATTATTGTGATTTTTTTTTTTACAGGTTAACGACCAGGCCAATTTTTCATGATTTTAACCTTTGGACCAAGAACTTTTTCAAGAATTTCACTGTCATGCAAGTACCAGATAAGTACCTTGTTTTTTTCAAGGTACAGACTAGTAGATCAGTACCTCAAGAGTAAGTTCTGTAAAAACCAAATGCTAAGGTACACATGTGTGCCTTGTCGAGCCCCTTTTCTTAGTTCTAAGTTTGAATTCTAGCTTGGCCAGTACCTTATGGTCCTTCAAAGTAGAGTTCAAAACAAGGTACAAATGTGTACCATACGGTCCCACAGAGACAGCTAGTCAAGGTACAGATACGTGCCTCATGGTCGTTATCAGGTTAAGGTTAACTGTTTCACAGCCTCTTTTATTTCGTAGCCATGAAACAAGAGCTACTGTAGACGCTTGTGGTCTGTTTTGTAGCCTGCCCATCCCATAGTATGCCTCCCCTCTGATGGGCGAGAAGTGACACAATACTTTCCATTTAGGTGCTGGGTCAACACGAGCGCACCCGATGGTATCCCTTACGAACAACTGTAACCAAATTTTGAATACAAATTTTTGTCGGCGCGGGTGTTCGAACCCGGGACCTTCCGCATGGCAAGCGAGTGCTTAACCACTGAGCTATTCGTGCGCTCTTACCTATTGATCAATCCTTTTTGGCTATTCATTATATTGATGTGAAGATCGTCAACTGCTTTGTCCGAGATTATCTTGGATGTGAACTGATGACTGATTGCTGTAAGCGTGACGGGACCCTGTCCGGATTGCCACTTGAATTGCGTCTCTGCGTAACCATGACAACTGACGGGTGTAAACACATATTTCCCATTCTTAGGAACGCAAGTTGAAGTTACTCCATCGGCTAAGCTTAGCTCTCCGGTGATTTTCTCGTTTGATTCTAGGATGTATTTTACCTATAAGCCAATGAAATCAGATATTATTCCACCACCACGTATAAGAACTTTCAATTTACTTTATTAGGTTACATACATCACCTTATAATTAAATCAGTTGAATGTAATTTGACACTATTACAACTGGACAGGGTGGACACTATATGTTAAACAGGGAGAAGACCAGTGTCTCGCTAGAGGTCTATAAACAGAGAACAGACTATCCAACCCTTACAAGGCAGACTAGCTTGCAGTTTCCTAAGAGTTTAATGGCTTATAAGGAAAAGTCCAAGTCCTCATGATGGTTGATCGCACATAGAAATATGTGGTTCAGGACGAGCCAACTTAGAAATAAAGTTGGCTGGAGACCATCACTCCCCCCTCCAGCTGAAGTCAAGCTGACTACAACAACAACAACTATTACAATTCCCAATTTTTGGCTTTCGCAGTGCGCCAATCGTACTATGTCTCAAACAAACAAGAACTACATAACTGTTATAGCATTAGCTTAACTTTTGCTCGAAGTCAATTTTGAGGAATTATTTTTCTCACAAGCGATTTCTGGAAACTATGCGATTTTAGTGTAAGTGACCACAGGAGATAAAAATAATAATATCGCCTCATACTGCCAGACTAGGACTAAACCCATTATTTTAGCAATTAGCCCGAGGCGTATTATTTTGTGGTCAAAATTTCAAATGGGAGGATATTTTATCATGTTCCAGCTCATTGGCTTGATCGATAAGGCGGCGGACTTGTAACCTGGAGGTCGGTGGTTCAAGTCCTGTTTTCAGCGTAGATTTATATAAAAGCAAGTTTGACTAGTTGTGATATCACGAAAGTGATTAACCAGGCGCGGCCGGTGCTAAGGAGCTGTGGAACTGCAGCACCCCTAGACGAAAAAAAACAGAGGATTTTCTCAAGTCCTAGCTCACATTTCTAGAATAATTAATGAATAATTATTATGATTAGCATGGTGTAAACAAACTCAAACTCTTTAGATACTAACTGAGCTACTCTATAAATCCAATTTTAGTCCGGTTTATGTGGTAGCACCCCCAAAACATTAGCCACCGGCCGCGCCTGTGATTAACACAAATATGATAACTTAACTATAGCTCATGTTCCAGCTGGGTTTCTAACCTCGCGACCTCTCTATTACTAGACAGACGCCTTGACCACTGAGCTACCGGCACAGACATTTTTTACTTTCCTTATCCTATAGTAAGGAAAGTATTGTATTCGTCTTGACCACTGAGCTACCGGCACAGACATTTTTTACTTTCCTTATCCTATAATAAGGAAAGTATTGTATTCGTCGAAAATTTGACCTACCTACCCAGTTTTTCTTACCTTGGTACTGTGGGAGCTCACAAAAGACACAGACACCCCTGTCTGTTTCAGAGTGGGAGCGATGGCTACTAAGGAATCAATGGTCACTCTTATGGTCTCCTGCTCCCAGCACCACTCTCCCCCGTTCTGCAGAATGATCTCGTACTCCCCAGGCAATATATTTGATACCGAGTACTCTCCGTCTGAAACCAGATAATTTATTTGTATAATAACCTAATCTCACTTAAACGGCACGAATAATAATAATAATAATAATAATAAAGAATTATATTATTTATCTACAATGTTTAAATACTTATAAATTTCCCTCTATGTACTATGTGTACTTTTATTTATTTGTTTACACTTTATTAATAGGACATATTATATACAATACAAATAATTACAAATTAAAATACAATAGAATAGAAGAAAAAAATAAAGAAAAAATAAATAAATATATACATAATACATAATATAATTATGTATTATGTCCTAACTAAAGGGCGGGGTTATTGCCTTGGGTCTTTTAGGGAATTGGTCTACTTTTTTGTATCTCTAACAAATTCTTCAATTTAATTTAACTGGTATTAAATTTCGAACAATTATAAATATGGGTTGATTTTTCTAATAATAAAAATAAAATAAAAGAAAAAAACTTGCTAAAAAGTTAGGATCGAGTTTAGCAAATATTTGTTTAGCATTTTCTTTGTTTTCTACTTTTTGAGGAAAAGGCCAGACCTACATCACTATTTACACAAACTGCCTCCCGTTCCACCAAATACCAGTGGTGGTATTATGAACAAGAAATGAGTTTCTTAGGCAAATGCTGTTATTAGGTGACTCGTATTAAAATGGTAAGTCCCATTATTGAAACGGTAAGCCCAAGACGTATTATTATGTGTTAGAAATCCCATATGTGAGGATATCTTCTTATGTCCTGGCTGGGTTTCGAACCCACGACCTCTGAATTCACAGAGCTACCGGAACAGACATCTTAAGAAGTGATTGCAGAGAAACAATAAAGTAAGGTGTAAATTTTAAACATTAATTATTATGTATATTTGAGCGCGCGCTTAGCTCAGTGGTTAAGCACTCGCTTGCCAGGCGGAAGGTCCCGGGTTCGATACCCCGTGCCGATAAAAATTTGTATTCTTGATTTATTTACAGTTGTTTGAAAGGGATACCTTCCGGTGCACTCGTGTTGACCCAGCACCCAAATGGGAAGTATTGTGTCACTTCTTGCCCATCAGAGAGAAGGCATACTACGAGATGGGCAGGCTACAACATAGACCACAAGCGTCTACAGTAGCTACTGTTTCATGGCTACGAAATAAAAAATGCTTTAAAACACTCATCTTAATAATAAATAAATAAAAAACACATACTTTTGACCACCACATCATGGATTGACTGATCCGTGACGATGTTTCTTAGATGAAGCGCAAAGTTTGTACAAAGTTCTGGATCTAAGCATTGTACTCGGCCTTTGAGATTGGACTTTAGTTGAGAGAATTTAATATTGGTGACCACAGAGTCCTTGACTATGACTTCACGCTTCAGAGGTGCAAACCTGGAAACAATTTAATTTGAAATATAGAGCGGGAAGTGATTTAAGCTAATCTACAGTCATCTATAAAAACCTGGAAACAGTGTAATTTAAAATATAGAGCGGGAAGTGATTTAAGCTAATCTACAGTAACCTGGAAACAATTTAATTTAAAATATAGAGCGGGAAGTGATTTAAGCTAATATACAGTAATCTGGAAACAATTTAATTTAAAATATAGAGCGGGAAGTGATTTAAGCTAATCTACAGTATCTCGTAGCTACCATTAATAAAATTATTAAATAAATGCATTTATTATAAGGAACGACTTTGACAATACGCGGGGGAAACAGAGGAAAAAATGTGTCATTTTTTTATTCGTTAATTCTCTTTTTTTTTAAAATAAAATCCCAGTCTAAAATATACCAAAGAATATATTTAATCTAGATTATAGATAAAATGTGCCATGTTTCTTGCTCACATGTGCAGACTGGCTATTTTTACTGTTTCTTGTCTGGAAAGATTTAAGGTATAGAAAGTGTTGTTTTTTTTTTCAATTTGACCAAATGCCTCATAGTAGCGAACTCGATAAATACAAATAGATAATTGACCTGGTTAAAACCGACCTCAGTAGCTTGATCGATAAGGCAGTGGACTAGTAACCTGGAGGTCGGTGGTTCAAGTCCCGGTTTCAGCGTAGATTAGGTAAAGCGAGTTTGAGTAGTTGTGATATACTAAATGATAACACAAATATGATAACTTTTAATTGACCTGGTTGTACAGAGGTTCCGTAGATATTACATAAAATTAACACTGCCACCTAACAAGTATGTTACTTACTGAAGTCCAGTCTTGGTCCGGTCGATATCGCTAATGGAAATGCTCGCATGGTACTTGCCCGGACTCAAGAACAAACAGAATTAACTCCCCGGTCTTCTCCTTATTGCCTTTGACAATCTCTTCCACCCAACCCTTATATATCTTATCTTAACTAATTACAGATACTTACTGAAGTTCAGTCTTGGTCCGGTCGATATCGCTCACAGAAATGCTCGCATGGTACTAGCCGGGACTCAAGAACAAACAGAACTAACTCCCCGCTCTTCTCCTTATTGCCTTTGGCAATCTCTTCCACCCAACCCTTTCTTTCCACCCAACCCTTATACATCTTAGCTAATTACAGATACTCACTGAAGTCCAGTCTTGGTCCGGTCGATATCACTAACCGAAATGCTCGCGTGGTACTTGCCCGGACTCAAGAACAAACAGAACTCGCCGCTCTTCTCCTTGCTCCACGTCTCCTCGAACACCACCTCCCCGTCAGAGGAGGAGGTGAACACCACCAGACGCGGTGGCTCCACCTCAGCGCTGGCGGAGGTGACCTGGCCGCACACCTTGTAGGCGGTGGGGTACAGGAGGGGCTGCTCGGAAGACGTGGGCAGCGCTTTGAGCTCGATGTCCGAGAACCGCATGTCCTCTGTAAGAATGTAATAATAATACTCTTTGTTGTTTCATTTACTTCCCTACGTAGGTTGTAGACACAAACTCGTCCTCTGTAAGAATGTAATAATAATACTCTTTGTTGTTGTAGCGGCAAAAGCTATGCCGAGGGGGGGTATGATGATCTCTAACCGGGTTAATAAATAATAGCTCTGATGAAGTATGGTTCCTTTGCAATTCATTTAAGCAATTTCGGACCCTCGGGGAACAAGACCCTTTGACGTGTGGAGCTTTCCTTGCGGGATGTACCTGGCACTTAAGCCTCGACCCTTCACACGGCAGACAACGGTAAGCTTGTCTAGAATGTTCTTGGGTCGTCAGAAGCCACTCCACCAGAGTGACGGAGTGACGGTCAACAAATCTCCCTGCTTCAGGACGGCACGGGCTTTACACTCATCCAGCAGAGCCCTACTTAATTCAGACCCCACGGAGCCTTGTCTTGCTATTTCTAGCTCTCCCCGGGCCACATATTATTTGTGAATTATTTGCAAAATTATAATACTCTTTAGTGGAAGGTAACCACCAGGCGAGGTTAATGCTCAAAGCATTTTCTACCACCTAACCTTCAGAGTCTTATAATTATGTGGTCACAAACTCAAATAAAAACTCAAATTCTTTTGATGAAAAGTAGAAATAGACCAAAATAGAAAATTAAAAAAGAGCACTTGTAAATCACCTGTCCGAACTCCCAATCTATAGTTTCCTGTTCGCATCCCTTCAAGAGTAAAGTATCCATCAGGAGCAGAGCGCGTCACTTCACGGTCGTCAATATAAACGACAGCATTTCCCACTGGACTTCCTCCTTTACTGGATAGAATTCGACCGATTACACTGAAACCCATTATCTGAAAAGCAGAAATACGAAACGCACTTACTGAAGAGGGTGTTTAAATTTAAATAGATCTTGGAATCTACGAAATTTAATACAGAAGATAAGATAATCTAATATAAACTTTTTTTTAAAACGCACCAAAATTGGCACACATACAGATATTCATTCAGTTCAATTCAATTCATAAACATTTTACACAATTTACAGTAATATTTTTACCTACATAAAAAATATACTACTAGTATGTACAACTTTGGGTGTGGAGCCATCAGCCCCCTGTTGGCTGCTAATACTCTGAGGCCGGAAATTTAGGAAAGAAACTTGGCTTATACAGTCGTACCTGGATATAAGAGAACAATTTACAGGTCCCTTTTACCTCTCTTCAAGGGAAAATAATCTCTTAATAAGAGAAACCTGGATAAAAGAGAAAAATATTCTGGTCCCTTGTGTAAAAATATTCCTTGTGTTCACATCCGGGTTCAACTCTACTACATTTGAATTTAAGGTTGAATTAATATAACAGCAGCCCAGTTATTTAATTTTATTACCCCGGACAAAATATTTTTACCAGCGAACACCTTGATTCATTTCACTTGGCCTTTTTTCCATTTAGGATCGTGACAGAAATTGGCAAACGATTGATAAGTTCGACAGGGAATCCGCTGGTGAAATCTTATCTGTTCCAGCGCATTTCCTTGGCAGTTCAAAGAGGCAATGCAGGCTGCATTCTTGGGACTTTTCCATCGGGAAATTCAATTCAAATGTTTGATGATTAATAATTCTGCAAACGATATATTATAATTAAAGTTAATAATTATTTAGATTTTAATATTAGTTTTTATCATTACACATAGATGAAATCTGATTATCTATTTTTTTCACCTACTTTCAGCTTATGATTCTCAGTGAGTTCACACTGAAGAAACTCTAGATGAATTCTAACCTGGAATATGGTATCTTGAACCACACTGAAGTAACGGTAGATGAATTCTAACCTGGAATATGGTATCCAGAACCATACTAAAGTAACTGTAGATGAATTCTAACCTGGAATATGGTATCCAGAACCACACTTTCATGAGCCACAGTGAAGCTGAGAACCGCGGGCTGAATATCAATCTTCACGTTGGCTTCGTGCTGGTAGAATGGAACCAGCGTATACTGGCCTGGGGATAGAGAGGGAAACAGGAAGTCGCCTGCTTTGTTGGATGTGACGTAGCACACGGGTTTCAGATCTTTCACTGATTTCGGCGGAGTGAAAGAACTCAGCTTGTCTGTTTCACAGCCCAACTTTACCTGGAAGAAAATGGAAAGTTTTTGTTTCTTAGTAATGATAATAATAACACTTTTTAGTGGAAAGTAGCCACCAGGCGAGGTTAATGCTCAACGCATTTTCCACCACTTAACCCTCAGAGTCATTTATCTTATTCTTATGTGGTCAGAAACTCAAATTAATGAGGAAAAAATCATGCACTGGGTGGGATTCGAACCAACGGATTCCTACTCTACCTGGATTAAAAGACTAGAGCATTAACCACTTGACTAAGTTATAAGGCCTGGAATGCAGGTATACCTACAGTCCTACACCCGCAAACAGAATCATCCACCCACTTCCTGTTTTTCAATGTATATCCTTGTGTCATAATTATGCATTCTTCAACTATTAGGTCTCATTCAATCAAACATTTGTTTTTGAAACAACAAAAATAAAACAATTATTACTGACACACATGCCCAGTATTTAAATAAAACAGTTGAAATGCAAAGATTATAACACTTACCACTTTTTGAGCATTTTCTGCAAAGGCAACAAAATGGACACCTTGCACAGGTTCATTGTCACTCGTGATTTTGCCAGCTACATCATAACCACTGACCACTAAACTGTCTGGGGGCACTTGAACATTATCTGATCCAACTTGTACTGTGACATGACTTTTGTGAAACCGCCACCTTCAGGTTGTACAGAAAAACAAATGAATATTAAGTTACCATATGAATATTTATGACCGGTTCAACGGATCTTGAAAAACACCTAAAAAACACAAAACCGGAGATTGGGAACATTACTTCCAAAAGGATTCGTCAAATTAGCGCTAGTGCAGTAAATCGAGGGTTTTGCCACCTCGGTTTGGCGAGCAAAACTCTTGATTTACTGCACTGGCGCTAATTTGACTAATCCTCTTGGATAGTTAACGTTTCCAATCCCCGGTTTTGTGTTTTTTAGGTGTTTTTCAAGATCCATAGAACCGGTCATTAGTTAAGTATTCCTCTTTGTCTTAACTATTGATTAATCTTCTTTTTCTTTCACATTACCTTATCCCAAACCTACATGGTGTTAGCATTGCTAAACCTCTTCTTTATGGTTGAAGTTAGTTGGTTCTGGTACTCCTACTTTGCCTTTTTATGACTGGATGCCCTTCTTAACACCAATCTTGTTAAGAGCACCAATAATAAAATTTTGTTATTGTCTTCAGCCCTGACAAGGCTGGTAATTAATTTGTTTAATGTTCCCCAGCACGACATGATAAAAATACATATTGATCAATATTTGTATCATAAAAAATCTTTAAAAAATTATGAAAATATTTTTTCAATGAGGTCAAATATTGGTCCACATTGCTAAATCTCAATTGAAAATTAGTAGACTGTGTCGTGTCTGTCAGTTATATTTTAATGAATAAAAACTTTAATTTTCTATTTACATGCACACAGAAGACTCACTGGGTCTGACCCAGGTTCAAATTTGAGGTGAGTAGACCGAAAAAATTCTGGCCCGCTGGGGATCGAACCCAGGTCACCGTGCCTAGCGCGCTAACTCACTCGGCCACGGTGACTACTACAGATAATATTACAGGCTCAATACAGGACTATTTAAAACTTACTTTGTATGATAGGCTTGAATGACATATTTGTCAGGCAGAACAGTTTTGAATTGGAAAGATCCATCTTTTTCTGTCTGAGTTTCTATGATCTTGTTGTTACTTGATGTCAAGGTCACTTTTATTCC
Source organism: Bactericera cockerelli (assembly GCA_024516035.1). Classification (NCBI taxonomy): domain Eukaryota; kingdom Metazoa; phylum Arthropoda; class Insecta; order Hemiptera; family Triozidae; genus Bactericera; species Bactericera cockerelli. The sequence goes on from CM044957.1 coordinate 44,322,332, forward strand.
TTGAGGGCCTTTTTTTTCACCAATTCCAACAACCTGGATTAAGTAAGCAAAAGAACATGAATTATTTCAGTGATGTACATGTATGAAATTAGTACATGGATCAAAAATATGTATTCAGAGTGATGAGCATTAGCTAATATTTCAAGTCTATATACCTTAAATTATTCAATTATTTGTGTGCATTTAGATTTAATAAGTTGTCCACTAATTGATGATTAAGTTTTTGCAGGTTAATTTAAATAGGTCACCAAGGGCACATGATCTCATGGAAAAAACATGTGAGGAAGAGAAAATTGATATTTTACTAGTAAGCGAACCAAATAAAGGGAAAGTGAGTAATGAGAGAGGGTGGTACAAGGACAGTAACTGTGATGCAGTGATTGGAGTGAGGGGGAGGAGCATAAGTGGAAGTGAGAGCGGTAGCGGGCTAGGGTATACATGGATTGGTGTAAATAATAATGTAAAGATTTTTAGCGTCTATATTTCACCAAATGTGTCGAGAGCAACTGTTGTGAAAATTCTGGACGACTTGGGCAAGGAGGTTAGGAGATCCAAGTATAAAGATTTTGTTATAGGTGGGGACTTTAACGCGAAGTCATTCGCCTGGGGATCTAGAATAGAGGACGACAGAGGAACTCTTTTGTCCGAGTGGTTAGGGGAAATGGGCCTGGAGGTTTTAAATGTAGGGGAAACACCAACTTTTATTAGGGGAAATTCAAATTCAATATTAGATATCACAGTTTGCTCTAGGGGTATTCTAAGAAAAATAAAGAGGTGGAGAGTGTCAGAAGAAGAGAATTTGAGTGATCACCAAACTATCTTCTTTGAGATGGGTGATATCGTTGAAAATAGAGATGAAGAAATCGCTAATAGGGAGAACAGTGTGAAGTGGATGTATGAAGAAGGAAAGAGAGATATATTGAAAATGCTACTAGAAAGGGAATTTGAAGGAAGTGACTGTGAGCCGGTAGAGTGCATAGAAAAACTACAAGAAGCGTGTGAGACCATTTTTGGGAGAAAAAATAGAAATGGAAATGGGACCAATAGAAAAGGTAGGTATGTACTGGTGGAATAAAGAAATTGCGAGAAAAAGGAAAATGTGTCATAGGCAAAGGAGAAGACTAGTGAGAACAAATAAGAGGAATGATGTAATGGAGGCTGAGAAAAGAGTTGTGAGACAAGAGTATTATAGACTAAAAGAGGAACTAAGAAAGGAAATTAACAAGTCGAAGAGAGAATCATGGAAGAAGTTGTGTAATGAGCTAAACAAAAATGTATGGGGGAACGGTTATAAAATAGTATGTAATAAGTTTAAAGTGGGACCAACAGTGAAATTAAATGTAAGACAGAAGAGAGAAATAGCAGAAGAGTTGTTCCCGAGACATGAGAAAGTGACATGGAGAGTAGAGGAAGTGAGTGAGATGAATATACCTAAGTTTACGATGGAAGAGGTAGGCGAGGCTTTCCTAAACACTCGGAACAAAAAAGCACCCGGACCTGATGGCATTGGGGGAGAGATTGTAAAGGTATTTTTTGAGGCTGCTCCGGAATACTGTGTAAATATTTTTAACAAACTTTTGGTGGAGGGAAAATTCCCAAAAATCTGGAAAAAAGGAAAGCTCGCGTTAATAGAAAAGGGAATAAAAGAGGGAAAGATGACCTACAGGCCTATTTGTCTTCTGGACACAATGGGGAAAGTTTATGAGAGATTGATAAGAGAGAGATTGAATGAGGAAATTAAGATGAAAGGAGATCTGAGCGAAAATCAATATGGCTTTAGAGAGGGGAGGTCAACTGTGGACGCAATGCTTAGTGTATTAAATGTAGCAGAGGAAGCAAAAAGGAAAGGAGAGTTGTGCGCGATGGTACTACTTGATGCCAAAAACGCGTTCGGATCGATGCCCTGGGAGGGAATAGTGAGAGAGATTGAAAAGAGAGGAGTGTCTAGGTATCTTGTGAGAGTGATCTGTAATTATTTAGAGGAAAGAGAGTTGGAAATTGAAGATGGTGAGGTCCTGGACCTGACAAGCGGAATACCCCAAGGATCCATCCTGGGCCCCCTACTGTGGAACATCTAAAGGGTTGGGTGGAAGAGATTGCCATAGGCAATAACCCCGCCCTTTAGTTAGGACATATGTATATATTTTATTTATTTTTTTCTTGTGTTATATTATTATTATTATTGTCATTTTTATATTTACTTTTTCCCATTATTTGTCTGAATTTGTCTGTATGTTCTACTAATAAAGTGTTTCTAAATAAATAAATAAATAAATAAATAAATGACCCCGTCCTCAGGCTGGAATTATCACCCTCCTCAAGGACGGTGGCCTATGCAGATGACCTAGTGGTGATAGTGAGAGAAAAATGTAAAGAGAGTCTTGAGAGAGAAATAGGATTGGCACTGGGGAAAATTTCAGAGTGGATGAGAGAACAGAGACTGAGAATAGCACCAGAGAAAACAGAGGTAGTATTGTTAAGGAGTAAGAGAAATTGTAAAGAGATAGAGACCAGAGTAGAGGGAGTGGAAGTGAAATCTAAAGAGTCAGCGAAATATTTGGGGGTTTTATTTGATAGAAATGTGAGAATGGTAGTGCAAATCAAGAAAGCAAGTGAGAAAGCAGAGAAAGTTATCTTAAGCCTTAGTCGACTGATGCCCAACATCAGTGGACCTGAAAACGATAAGAGGAAGATCTTAGCTTCGGTTGTCTATTCAACTTTGCTCTATGGTGCGCCTGTGTGGGGATCGGTGCTTAGGTGGAATAAGTACATTAATCTGATGGAAAGAGTACAGAGAAAAGTCATGATAAGGATGTGTAGATCCTACAGGACCGTATCCACACGGGCGCTCCAGGTGCTAAGTGGAACTTTACCAATCGAGCTAATGGTTGACCAAAAAGTTCAAACTTTCTACTTGTACAAAGAAACGAGCGACAGAGAAGTGAGGAGAAGTAGGGTTTTGGAGATAGAAGAGGAATTGTTTCAAAAGTGGCAAGAAAACTGGGAATAGGAGAGAAACAAAGGACAATGGACAAAGGAACTTATACCAGATATCAAAAGGTGGGCGAATAGGAAGCATGGAAATGTGACGTATGAGTTGTGCCAATTTCTAAGCGGTCACGGGGTTTTCAAGAACTACCTGCTAAGAATGAGAAAGTGTAGAGTGAATAAGTGTGATTATTGTGAGCAAGAGAACAGCCCTGAGCACTCAATTTTTGTTTGCCCTAGGTTTGGCCAAGTCAGGATAGAGTGTGAGAATTATTTAGAGAAAAGAGTAGAAAAAGGAAACATAATTTCGGAGATGCTTGAGAGTAAAGAAAAAATGGAATTGCGTAGAGAAAATGGTCAGAGAAATAGTAAGAGTGAAAATGAAGGATGGAGATAGGTTTAGGGCCAAAATAGCTGAGAGCCCAAAGCGTAGAGATCCCGAAGTAATGTATCACACGGTTCCGGGATCTCCAACGTCTTCGGAGGATAGGTTTTTAGTGGGTAAAAATCCCACACCCCAGGGAGTGAGGTGGCTGGGTGTCTTTAGAAGATTTTCCTATCCTCACAAAAAAAATAAAAAATAAAAAAATAAAAAATAAGTTGTCCATGGAGTTGTCTATAATATCTTTGTTAACTTTTTTTTCTTCTAATTTACAAAATAAATGTAGCTACTTTTTATGTTGCTATAAAACTAGAGCTCTTTTTTGATAGCAGTTCAAAGAAAGACACATATATTTGACAAATATGGTGAAGTTTTAAGGATATTCTATGGTCTACTTTTTATTCTACCATTAGTTCATTGATGATGGCATGTACAATAAGAGCAACTTCTTGTTTAAACTTTTTTGCTGTGTTTCTTTTCAACATGCTCCTCTCCTTCTAAAGCTAATAATTAGATCTAGCTTATACTAGAACAGACTAGCTTATAATTAGGTACTTACATTTCCATAAATAGAGAATCCTCTGAATTTAAAATTGATGTCTTTATTTAGACTACAATGATCAGTTACTCCATCAGCATTCAAG
>CM044957.1:44326445-44406843 GCA_024516035.1 Bactericera cockerelli
TCTGTTTTCTTTTACAGTTTCGGCGGTCGAAAAAATACGGATGATTTATTTCAAGTGTCCAAACTAGAGGTCAATTCTGAAGGGAGAGTGATTTTCAACGATCTCATCAGTATGAACAGTATTTGTGAGGGAGATGTCACTGATTTTCCATTCGATAAATATGAATGCCGCTCCACCATTGTGTCTGATAACTATGAGAATGAGGTGGTGTTTCATAACATGGTAATTGTTTCTTGATATTTCAAAAAAATTAAACCAAGTACATATACTACACATAATTATAAAACACAAGTAGTAGTTTTTTTTATATTTGTTGTGAAACACCCAATAAGTTAATCTTAAGTGCATGTTGGGTGTTTTACGTCATCAAATAGGTGATAATAATAATAACACTCTTTAATGGAAGGTAACCACTAGACGAGGTTAATACTCAAGGCATTTTCTACCACCCAACCCTCAGAGTCTTATTATTATGTGGTCACAAACTCAAATGAATGAGAAAAATTCATGCACTGGGTGGGATTCGAACCAACGGATCCCTACACTACCTGGATTACCAGACTAGCGCGTTAACCACTTGACTACCAGTGCACGTGATTATGTACTGATAAAACGAGTTTTCTTTTTTTAATTTGGTATTAACATCGCTTTCAACTGCTTGTTCATATCACGACGGGGGTGTTACCCTTCATTCACAGGAAATTCACAAACCTGCTATCCACATTAACCTCACCCAGCGTGGGTTGAGCTGGAATTCCAGCACCACGAATTCTTCAGCTCTCTGGACGTTGCTTAACTTCGGTGATCCGACGAGAACCGGTGCACTCAATGCGCCATCGATGCTGGGTCACTAAAGTTAACACATACCTAGTTTGGCTTATCACTTTATTTTCCACTTTACATTATTATTCTAGGTTATTGTAGTGCTGCCAATGTTGCCATAGCAACCAAAAAACGGACAGATTTTTAGGGATGCAAACTATTAATTCCCTAATATGTACATGACTACGAATATGCAAACGCCCATTCAAATGTTCTCCTTTAGTTTGTTGTAATCTTATTTTCAATTCGGCTTTGAGTATTGAAGCAAGGGGGTGCTGCTTGAACTCCAAACCATTGTTTTCAGGGAAAGTCAAGCAACTTTTCCACCTTGAAGATAAGTCTCTTTACTCAAAAGCATTTGAAAGTTTAAGCAAGGGGGTGTTGCATGAATTACAAACCATTTTTTTCAATGAAAGTCAAGCAACTTTTCAACCTTGAGCAAATTTTCCTCCTTGAATATGAGTCTCTTTACTCAAAACCACTGTTTTCAGGGAAAGTCAAGCAACTTTTCCACCTTGAATATGAGTCTCTTTACTCAAAACCACTGTTTTCAGGGAAAGTCAAGCAACTTTTCCACCTTGAACATGAGTCTCTTTACTCAAAACCACTGTTTTCAGGGAAAGTCAAGCAACTTTTCCACCTTGAACATGAGTCTCTTTACTCAAAACCACTGTTTTCAGGGAAAATCAAGCAACTCTTCCACCTTGAACATGAGTCTCTTTACTCAAAACCACTGTTTTCAGGGAAAATCAAGCAACTCTTCCACCTTGAACATGAGTCTCTTTACAAAAAAACATTTGGAAGTCGAAAATGGACGCGTCATGATTGATGTATCTAAGCGAGTTCTGGAGTCGGGGAAGGAGATGGTGTTCACGCTGGTACACCTATCTATCAACATGGCTAGGAAAACAGGAACCCATATCCTAGTTTTTCATCTACCAGCCATAGGTGAGTGAAAATTATTATCCTGAATAAAACCAGGATCCCACTGAGTGTAACATTCTGTCTCAAATTTTGAAGGGGAAGTGTTTCTTTCAGGAGTAAAGTTAAAGTTATCGTATTTGTGTTAATCACTTTCGTGATATCACAAGCACAATTACTCATACTCAATCTTACTAAATCCACGCTGAAACCGGGACTTGAACCTACGACCTCCAGGTTACAAGTCCGCCGCCTCATTGATCATTGATCAAGCTACTGAGGTCGGTAGGATTTCAGGAGTAGGATTCGATGTCATTTAATTATGCTGAAGGAAAAAAATGCTCTCAGTAGGATTCCGGCTTAAAGATTAAGGGCGGTATTAATAGACGTTTTTGTAATACCTCTGTGGCGCTAAGTCACGGATTACGTACTGTCAAGGGCGTAGGCAGCGTGGAGCAGGTAGGAGCAGGTGCTCCTACCTAAAAATGCTTAATGAGTATGCAATTTGTGAAGGGTTCCAAAAGATATTGAAAAAAAAACCCATTAAAATATAAGGAAAGTAAAAAACTGCAGTGTCGCTCCTTGTGATGGTTATATTGTTATTCTGTACCTATACATATAGTCGTAATATTCCATACAACCGATGGCATAAAACTGGCCAAGTTAGAGGATAGTTTGCAGTTAAAAACATACAAAATGAGGAACTCAGAAAACGGGTTTTAATAAAATAAATAATTTAGTACCAAGATAACTTGGCCGCAAACAAGATATCACTGCATTCATTGGCGAAGCCTTTTTGGATAGGAGTTCTGGAACTTGGCCCTTTTTTTAACGGTAGTTTTTTGTGGGATATCATTACTTTTTGTAAATGGTTCGTTTCACAGCACGTTTCATTACATTTTATTATTTTTTTTTTTAGGATTCTTCACTTTATTATGCTCCCTAAAACGACACCATTTAACAGCAGAAATAGTGCGAAAGTGCCGGTTTTCAGATTTTTCCCTGTATTTTTACAGTAAATCCTAGCACCATGCAAAATGTCAGCTTTGTAGGTAGTAGGGAAGTACCTCATAATTTATATACCATAATCGAGTATATTTCCTCTCTAAAATAACACCGTTTAACAGCATGATAAGTGCGAAAGGTCGGTTTTCAGATTTTTCCCTGTACTTTAACAATGAACCCTAGCACCATACAAAATGTCATCTATGTAGGTAGTAGGGAAGTGCCTCATAATTTTATGGTATAGTCGAGTATACTTTCTCCCTAAAATAACACAGTTTAACAGCAGAAATAGTGCGAAAGTGCCGGTTTTCAGATTTTTCCCTGTACTTTTACAGTAAACTCTACCATCATGCAAAATTTCAGCTTTTTAGGTAGTAGGGAAGTGCCTCATAATTTATATACTAATATAGTATACTTTCTCCCTAAAACGACACCGTTTAACAGTTTTCAGAACTTTTTTAGATTTTTCCCTGTACTTTTGGGCTTAATAGCTTTACTTATAAAACTTTGCCCTTATAAGATTTTCTATTATTATTTTACAAAAAACTCTACCATCATGCAAAATTTCAGCTTTCTAGGTAGTCAGGAGTGCTTCATAATTTAGATCCATAATCTATTTTATTATATTTCCTCCCTAAAACGACACCGTTTAACAGCATGTTAAATGCGAAAGTTGCGGTTTTCAGATTTTTACCTGTATTTTTACAATAAACCCTACCATCATGCAAAATTTCAGCTTTCTAGGTAGTCGGGAAGTGCCTCATAATTTTGATGATCTGTCAGTCAGTCAGTATCAAAATCGCAAATTTCAAAATTACATTCTTCTGAAAGTTTTGTGCATAGAGTCTAATTTTCAATGTCTTTTTAATGATATTAGGACAATCTCTGTTTCATATCTCTATGATCAGTTGAACCGTAGATATGAGGGTGTGAAAAACCGGGTGAATCGGTTCGTGTAAAGATACACTGCCGTGCTTGCTGGAACTCGGCCTGCAGATATAAAAAAAGGTTGGGTAGGGTGCCCTACTGCCCTAGGTTACAAGTCCCATCTGTTCCTCTGAAGAATTTCCCCAAAATACGGCTTTAAATTTTTTTCCCCAATTTGGGAAAAAACTCAATCTGGCAACCACAAAAACGTAAGTAGTTATAAAATATCAGGTATACCTTCTTTATACTAAACTTTTTTTTTCGGAGTTGCTGGACGCCCCCCCCCCCCCCCTGCTCCGACCGGAAACTGCCCCTACCTAACGCAAATGCTGCCTACGCCTTTGCGTACTGTGTAAAATAGGGAAAACCGACGCTTAGCAACGACTTGTGATATATTCAAAAACAGAAACAGTCCCTATATTTAATGAAAAAAAAACCAATATTTCATTAAGGTAACTATATGGCATTTGTGTTATTGATAGCAGATCAGACAGAAAAGTGTTTCATTATACTGACCAGGACAGCTAGAGCTTTTTAATTTATTTTTGATATGTTCATATCCCAGCTTGAGTTACTATAATAAGATATCCGAAGGTGTAAGTTATCTTGGCGCATGTATTATTATTAATAGAGTCCATATAATCCCCTCACCGCCCTGTTTTAAGCATCTGTCCCTATCTCATGGACACGGAATTATTATTAATTTATTATTTACACATTAATTTCAGGATTTTGTCTCCTGTTGATTCTGCCGCTATGGATTGTGCCGGACTCTCTAGCGAGATTCTTCTATCCTTTGGTTGTCATGTTTGGATCAATATATCAAATTGATTTGATTACTGGCTTGATAAAAATCGCGTCAAGTTACTACAGTCAACCAATACACTTGGGTGAGTGTACCAAAAACGCAATAAAAGTGTATTGAAACAAAAAAAAAACGAACAATACTTCCGATTTCTAATACTATAAATTTTTCGGAAGTAAAATTATGGTGTAAATATCACACGACTTTCCCTTTCTTATTAGGAATGGGAACAGGACCAAAAGCCACTGGTGACTCAAAGGTAACGTTTATCTCAACATTAATTTCAAATTCGTAATCAGCACCTCAAAATCATTGGATTTGATATGTCACAACCCCCTTTTACGATAGTTGATGAAAAACGTTGGTCTAATGCGGGCCATCGAAAATACCAGTAAATTGGGGTCAGGTTCCAAAAAGTAAAAAGAAGAGAGCATAATGATAAGGACATAAATTGGTGTTGCTATCACACAGCCTTATCCCTCCGAAAACTTATCAAATTCTGCAACTGATTGTCACACTTCTGCTGGGCCTCTTCATAAAATCAATAACAAATGCAGGAGTTTTATACAGAATTTAAGTAGAAAATGTTACTTAAAATTGTTATAGTAGGTAAATTAAGTTTTTCACTATAACTTGAATGTGTTATATAGCATTTATAAGTTTTATAACTTATTGAACCCCGGAACCGCTTTCGTATTACTTACCATCCATGGTATTCCGGAAACGGAATAACTCGGTTAGAATTTTCCGCTCCGGCCGGTACTCGAACCAGCAACCTCCAGTTCAATAACCAATGCTTTAAACCACTGAGCCACAGAGGTTGGCGTGCCATACCTACCGAACATGAACCAGTCACCAAAAACTTGTTCTTAAAGTACATTCATTTGAGAAGGTGGGTTTTTAGTGGGTGGAAATTCCTCACCCCAAGTCAGGATGACTTGGATGTCTTTAAAAGATATTTTCATGCCTTCAACCTAAAAAAAAAGTTCATTCTCTACATTTCTCTGTATTAGCAGTTTATTAATTAGATAAACTTCCCTAACAAATAAAACATTCTTTTCTTGCTTTCTCAGTGTCCTTTTACAGAGATCTTATGTTGCTGTCTCTTGTAGTTTTCGTGGAAAGCATGCTGTCGTCTTTACTTTGGAAGAGAAAGCCCATTCACGAGTCAATCCAGAAATTGCACGAGCGAATATCAAGCTATCAAATTGTCAATAGTCTCTTGGAACACACACTATTTGAAAAAGCAGAAGCGGAGGTAAGGTTTATATTCTGGGAATTTTCTTATCCAACCATAAAATTGTCAATAGTCTCTTGGAACACACACTATTTGAAAAAGCAGAAGCGGAGGTAAGGTTTATATTCTGGGAATTTTCTTATCCAACCATAAAATTGTCAATAGTCTCTTGGAACACACACTATTTGAAAAAGCAGAAGCGGAGGTAAGGTTTATATTCTGGGAATTTTCTTATCCAACCATAAAATTGTCAATAGTCTCTTGGAACACACACTATTTGAAAAAGCAGAAGCGGAGGTAAGGTTTATATTCTGGGAATTTTCTTATCCAACCATAAAATTGTCAATAGTCTCTTGGAACACACACTATTTGAAAAAGCAGAAGCGGAGGTAAGGTTTATATTCTGGGAATTTTCTTATCCAACCATAAAATTGTCAATAGTCTCTTGGAACACACACTATTTGAAAAAGCAGAAGCGGAGGTAAGGTTTATATTCTGGGAATTTTCTTATCCAACCATAAAATTGTCAATAGTCTCTTGGAACACACACTATTTGAAAAAGCAGAAGCGGAGGTGAGGTTTATATTCTGGGAATTTTCTTATCTAACCACTACATATTATTTACTGTCTCGTTAGCTTAGTGGTCGAGGCGTCGCGCGTCTCTTCGCGTCCGTCGCCGCGTCGGTCTGGTAATTTAGAATGGTAATGTTAATCCTATGGGAAAACATCATTTTTATTGTATAAATATGTATAAATTAAATATACATTTATATAAAATAGGGAATAATTATAATGTATTATATCCGAGTGAGGAAACAGAAGAAGAAAAGAAGGGAGAAGAAGAAAAGAAGGAAGAATAAGAAATAGTTCTTTTTAAAATAAAAAACGGCACGACTAAATTTACACCGTATATTTTAGCAAAATGCTAAAGAAAAATAGTCACAGGATATCAAAAAGTCGCGATTTAGAACAGGTCACAGTTTTTCCAGGCCCCGTTGAGGATTCTTTTCTGGACCAAAGTGGACTTTGCACATTGTGAACTGTGCTCACAGGAATCATCTAAGACTTTCTACCTCTGAGAGCTTATTACAGATGTTTCCAAGTGGGTAATGAGATTGCCCAACCCTAGGCCATTTATTATTATTATTATTACACTTGTTTATAAACTCAAGGCTTTTCATTTGGTTGGACAAGCGAGGAAAAATGCCCTGGATCATCCCAAGCTTTTCAGGGGGAATAGTCCAAACGGGGAAAAACTGGGGTCCAGAAAAGAAGCCTCAAAGGGGCCTGACAAAACTGTGACCTGTTCTAGATCGCGAATTTTTGATATCCTGTGACTATTTCTCTTTAGCATTTTGCTATAATATACGGTGTAAATTAAGTCGTGCCGTTTTTATTTTAAAAAGAATTATTTCTTCTCCCTTCTTTTCTTCTTCCACCTTCTTTTCTTTTCTTCCTTCTTTTTTTCTTTACTTTACACTTTACTTCTCGATATCAAACAAGTGGTAACCGTATGGGTTTGATGGCAGAGATTACCTCAGGCAATAATCACGCCCTTTGTCAATATTATTCTTGTCAATAAAGAGTTATTATTATTATACATATTCATTATTTCGTGTGTTTTTTTATTGTTTCAGGCTCTTCAAGGAACTAAACAAGAAAGAAACGTTGAATTTGATGGACCAGATTTGAAGAGCTTGGCTAAACTCATCGACAGAACTGTCTTCTTTTGTCTCCTGCTCGTTGAAGTTGGTCTTTACTGGAAACTGGTTCCTTAATATGTTTATTTATTTTGTAAATAAAAAAGTAATAAAAAAACTAAAGCTTGATGAAAGGCGAGCGCTCGTCAAAAGAAAAAGAGCTTTTGGTATATTAACACGAAACAGAGTTTGCATGGATTTTAATTTTCTTTGTTCTCTCCCGTTCCATGATTTTATTTAATGAGTCCTGAAGGTAGATTAAAATAATCATGCTTTCCCCAACACGATGTTAATTACGTTTTGTTGAAGCATTTTGCGGTCATCCTCAAATCTTGAAGTTAATGGAAATATTCATTCCAATATTGCTTTTCCGAAGACTTACACAAAGTAGAATAGAATATGTAAATAATTTTATTTTTTATCAATAATGATTTTACAATGTTTGATAAGTTTATACAAAAGAATAACTTACACACTAAAATAGAACTTACAGAATTCATATATTTATTTCATTGAACTGATAGCTCTCATTTTCTACTAAAATTGCAGGTTTATTAAAATTTATGTTTTGTTCCTCTCTATATCTACTGGTACCTAAGAAACAACGTTCCTGTAAGTTTTATAATAAATCGCTTACACAAAGTAGTAATATCTAAGGTCTAACCAAAATTAAAAGATGAACAACAAAATTTTACAAGACGAAAAATTCACTGCCAATTACCATGGAAAAATCGCACTTCTTTGTTAACACTTTGAGCCCATGAATACCATATATGACCCTCAGCTGACATTTCACAAAGGACATGAGTACCATATATGACCCTCACCCAAAATTTGACTGAAGACATAAGTACTCTATATGGTATTCACGACCTTCCTTTACTTTGAAGACATGAGCACTCTCTATGGTATTCGTTTCTATTGGTTTCTCATAGGAATAGGTTCTAGTGGTCCTTGGGAGCAATGTATCAGTGTTGGGTTCTGAAATTTGTGGTCCCTCGTGCTCACTCGCCGATCCCAGCCCTGGGGCTCAATAATCAGCATATGAATACATTTGGCGTTTAGAATTAAAAAAAAACTTTCCACTATCCAACATTTTTTGAAGATTTTTTTTATTTTATACAAAGTCACTCCTATCTCCAAAAATTCTCAACCGAATTTCTAGAAATTTGTTCCAGCCCATTTCCTACATTCTCGATTCAACAAAATTTCCTAAATTGTAAACACTAAAAGAGCACTAGCAATACAAAGAGTACTTTTGCAATATTTCAGATACCTAATAGCCGACCTCCGTGGCTCAGTGGTTAAGAGCATTGGTTGCTGACCCGGAGGTTGCGGTTCCGAATCCCGGCCGGAGCGGAAAATTCTGACCGAGTTTTTCGTTTCCAGAATGGCATGGATGTAAAGGTAAAATTCCCTGAAGTAATACGAAAGCGGTTCTGGGGCACAACTACCACAAAAAAAGATACCTAATATAAAAGTAAAAGGAGATAAAGAAAAAATAAACCGTACTGAAAATTGCTCAGCGATTTCAACAGAATAAATCTCGAACGTGCTTTGATAAACCCGAAAATGACAATACCTCATCGCAAGGGGTATTGAGCTAGAGCACTTTACACAAAAAATGAGATTTTCCGTGTCGAAAATTTCCGCTCCACCTTCTTTTTCTTGAGGGTGGTTCCCCCTCCCCCGTGTCTGAAGGGTGCTCCGCTCCCCTTTGGGTCTGAAGGGTGGCTCCTCCTCTCCCCGCGTCTTAAGGGTGGTTCCCCCGCCCCTCCGAGGGTGGTCCCCGCCCCTTGAGGGTGGTCCCCCCCCCCCCCCCCCCCCCGCCCCCCCCCCCCCCCCCCGCCGCGACCGTCCCGTGTGCTGGCAAGAGTTGCAGCGGGCGTTAAAGGAAAAATAGTATCTGTGTTAAACTTGATGTGGCAGCTTGTTTCCTGGCTTTTTTCCATTTTTTATACAAGCAAATTAAGAAGAGTTGTTGAAAGCCCTTATTCTGTTTTCGTGTGTGTTTTGAAATCGTAAATATTATTACTAATTATAGTGGTTTAATAGTGAAAAGTAATTTGAATTTTTCTTACCCCTGTTATAGAATTCTTGCTCTTTATTACTGCTCTTTTTTTTACCATTTTAAGTAGTGCTCTGTTAGGATTTCTATAGCGCAAGACAAATATAACCTAAAATATTACTCTGTTAATGTCAATTAGATAGTTATTTAGTGAGTTAAAATGAGTTTTAGTTATTTATCTGAACAGCGCAACGTCTAGGTTCCGCGAAAATGTTAAATTCCCAAAAACTCGACTTTTCAGGAGAGCACAAATGAGATTTCCTCAAACTCCCCTTTCAGCCTCGAGTGTTTTCATGCGATTTTAATGATGCCTAAAGTTTTACGTTGACATTTTTTTTAAAACGGAAATTGAAGCCAGCGTTGATGATCGCGTCTGAAGTTTAGCAACGTCCATCGAGGTGAAAACTTGGCAGGTGACCCCCTGGATGAAACGCAGTCCGTCCCAAACTGGGTAAGGTTAACTTGAAGTAGAAGGTTTGGGAGTTTTCTCAGTTTTCTTTGAATGGAGCGTAATAATAATATGATTGCTCAAGGCATTTTCTAGAAAGAAAATGCTCAAAGCTTTTTCTACTATCTAACACTTAGGGCGAAATTCAAAGACAACATCGATAACTTAAGTCGGTGATCCCCAACCAGGGTGCCGCGGCACCCCGTGAGTCACCTTCAGGGGTGCCGCGAGATTTAGAAATCATCATTTAAATTTTGGTGTTTTGTTTTTCATGCAAGAAAACAATAAAATTTTCTGTGATCTTCTGAAAAATGATGAGTGGAGAACTCAATTGGCCTACTTAGCTGACATTTTTCATCATCTGGAAATACTCTCAATACATCAGGGGTGCAAGGTCCCTCTGACTTTTTTTCTTTCCTGGGGTGCCGCTGAACTCAGAGGTCAAAAAAAGGGTGCCGTGATGGATAAAAGGTTGCGGACCACTGACTTAAGTCATTGCTTGCTAGGTAACACAGTTGCGAATTGCTAGAAGTGTTACGCTGTTCCAAAAGATTGCCCCCTACATGTGGTTTTAAGTATTAAGGGCGAAATTAATAGACAAAATCGATAACTTAAGTCATTAAGCTGCGCTACCCACAAAAATTGTGAAGAGGCCTTGTGCTTCACCACAAATAAAATCATACATAACTTAAGTCATTGCTTAGCGTGTCGGTTTTCCCTATCTTACACAGTTTTTTTATATACAAATTTACGGGTTCAACCCATGTGTCAATCGCAATCCGTGAATTAGCGCCACAAAGGTATTACAAAAACGTCCATTAATTTCACCCGCAGAGTCTTTTGATTATGTGATTACATAAGTTAGGGAGGGGGGAGGGAGCTAGCCCCCCACCCCCTCATAAAATCTGACACAAAGAAAAACAGGAATCTCGTGAGGGCGCGTGAAAGGAGAGAAGAAAACACAAGTAATGCCTGCCTAGGCATATGACTCGAAAATGTGAGAGGTTGGAACCCCCCTAATATTTTTTCTAGATCCGCCACTGATGCATCTATGTACGAATTCCCTTAGATGCGTGACCTTCGAATCTGAACCTTCGTGTTGCCGGCGATTCCCGGGCCAATTCAGGCTTGGTGAGGTTAATGTGAGTAGCTCAGGTAGCTGGTTTGTGAGTTTCCTGCGAATAGAATAAGGGAAAAGTTCCGTCTCGAATAACCGAGCTGATACTGAGACGTTAAGAGATTAAAACCAAAAACTTTAAATTAGTTTTGAAATGCTTTCTTCACTTTTTGAAACCATGTCATCCCATGCTACAGGAAAGTATATTTTTTCTCGTTACAGATGCTCAAGAAACATTCAATACATTCAGTATCTTCCCACGTCGGCAATTTTCAATGAAGTCTCCAGGAATGCCATAATATGAAGGATTCCAGCCATGATATGTACCCGGATGACCGAATGAAGAAGTCTCAAGCAATGCTAAGCTCAAGGAAATGTAAATTATTGTCGCCTTATGTTAGTCCTAGCATCTTGATATTTGCAAACAATTTGCTCACCTTGGTGAGTCAGTCATGAAATATTTTTGCACAAGACTAATTTTTTTTTTCGTTCTAACAAAGATGTCAACAGCAATGTGTCCTTCCATATGTCAGTGTTTTGATGAGAAATTAGAAGCCTCGTGTACAAACGGAGGATTGGATGTTGTGCCCATCCAGCTCAATCCCGAAATCCAAACCATCATTCTGCGGGAGAACCGAATTTCCAATGTACATTACACGTTAAGTTTCTACATTGAACTCCGCAACCTAGATCTTTCCATGAACAAAATCAAAATCTTGGGGTCCCACAACTTTGAGTACCAGACCAAACTTCTCAACTTGAACATTAGCTATAACGAAATAGCTGTGTTAAGCAAAGACGCATTCAAAGGTCTAAAGAACATGAAAACATTAGACCTAAGTCACAATAGAATTAGTGTGATAAATGAGACTGCATTTCGTGATACTTTAAGTTTAGAACTTCTCTTTTTATCTTTTAATAATATTTCTTACTTTGAAGATCCTCAAATCTTCTCTTCACTAAATAGTTTAAGAATCCTCAAGTTGGATAATAACCAGATTCTGGATGTCCCTAATAATGTTCTCAGCAATTTACCCCATCAGTCTTTACATTTTTTGTACCTCAATGAGAATCTAATAGACATATTGGAAGACGATTCATTTCCATTGACACTGAAAAACTTGCAGACTCTATCCCTTAGCTCCAATATAATTTCATTAATCAGTGAATCCTCATTTATATCTTTGAGAACACTCCATACGTTAGACTTGTCCAACAACAACCTATCAGTAATACCAACGAAACAATTGAGTAAACTAGGTAATTTAGTTAATCTAGACTTGAGCGGGAACAACTTCAGCAATATTGATAAGATCGCTTTTCAAAGCTTGTTTAATTTGAAATCTGTGATTATTAATTATATACCCAACTTGGATTTCATTGATCATCGCGCATTTGTTGACAATGTTCAACTAGAAACTGTAATTTTAAATGAGAATATTAATTTAAAAGAACTACCAGATATGTTATTTCAAGGAAATACGAACTTAAAGCATGTATCTCTGAGAGGAAACTCTCTGAGGAATTTAGAGGCGTTAAACTTTCCCTTCGAAAGAATATCATTTCTTGACCTTAGTGATAATCCCTTACATTGCGATTGTAACTTATTGTGGTTGTGGTTGCTTGTGCAGTTACAAATCAAAAACTCGATGAAAAATACCACACAAGGATACGAGCCTAGTTTTAACACATCATTATCGGCAGAATCCTTGATATCCAAATCTAAAGAAGCACATCGAATTAATCAAATGATAAAAAGTAAACATTCTTTAACATTAGTTTTAAGTAATTTGAAGTGTTTCTCTCCACCTGATATCAAAGGACAAGAAGTAGAGTTGGTGCCAGAAAATCATGTTAAATGTGATAACAACACAATTATGTACATTTTATCCTTAACATCTCTCTTTGTCTCGTCCGTAGTTATCTTTTTACTCATGTATCGAAATCGGGCCTTCTGGAAGAATAAACTTCATAGAAACTTAAATCAACAAGGAAACTTTGTTGATAATAATTGTATAAACTCAAATGCTACCACAAAATTGATGTTTTATCCCACTAATGACGCCCAGTATGATCAAAAAAAGAAAATATCCAGAGATAGTTTTCGAGGACATGAACATATTTATGCAGGAAAACATTCACCATCTTATAATGATGATCATATTCATGAAGAAGAGCCTTTATCTACAAAAAGGTACTATCATATATTAGACGGAACAGTTCCAAAGTCAGATCACAAGTACTATCCTAGAAAAATTCCAAATAAAAATGAATTTCGAGGTAATGTCAGCCAATCCAATATACACGATTACTACAAAGGTAATTTTGCCTCAAATGAAAATTTCCAAAAACCACCTTCCACTTCTAATTTGTCTTTTGAAAGAAAAGCACCTTCATTACAAGATATCCAGTACTTCGATCAATGGAAAAAACACTCTAGTGGTGTTTACATGGACACTCAATATTTAAATGTGGCATTAGAAAATAACGGTCCCAGTCAATCAGAAGAACATCGATTAGATATAAGCAAATCTTTATATCCTATTGACAAAAAACAAGCTTCCCCCAATATTGTTTATGTATAGATGTATATTCTCTTCTCATTTATAATTATTAACGGGAATAGCCCAATGTACATATATACAATAAAACATATTGCAAATTTAATAGAGAGTAAAAAGACAGAATTGATTGAGGAATTATTCTATAGTTCAATTAATCTTAATAAAAATAAATACTATGTCCCACTTTTTAGAGCAGGGTTGCCAAATTTGTAAAGCGAAATTATTCATTTTAAAATTCAAAGAAATTTTAACGATATTGCATCTTGTCAAGAAATCTCTTCGCTTACTTATTTTCCATTTTTTTTCAACAGGTCCTTTATACCATAGTGTAACGTCTGTCAGAAAACTAGTTTTTCCAAAAAAAGAACACTCTTTTCATGAGTCATAAAAATTACCTATTTTACAAAAAAAAATTGATATCAATTTTCGTTTCATAATAAACAGTAAAATCAAATAATTTTACAGGCACTAATTAATATTTTAATACTCTAATTAATTTTCTGAACAACAAAAAATGTCTGAAGAACAAAAAAATATGTTGAAGAAATTTTCAAGCCAAGAATATTTTCAAATACCTATACCTTGTTAGGTATTACGTTCTTGTTTACCCGAAGTTAGACAAAAATGCAAAATTTGTAATCAACAAAAAAAATGATATCCCCAAAAAAACACTGTGTGATGAAAACGCCAAGAAAATTACAACTCCTCACATGTACTATTCAAGTATTGAAATTCAGATCCAATGTCTAAACTCCTGTCATGTCCAATGATTCTATTTTGGTTTTAACATCCGGATATGAGATATCTGAACGGGAATTTTATCCTCTAATCGCTGGGAATAACGAGTTGGGACCGAAAATGTCAGCATCACGTGTTCTTTACTTGATAAGAATCAGATTTTTGTCAGAAAATTCTGTATACGATGTGAACCATTCACAAAGATAATTATATTATGTCCACAAATTGGCAGTATATTTTTTCCACTTTCACTTACATGATTCTCGTGTCAGATAATTGAAATGCATTTCCAAGCCTACATTCTTCAAATTATTTCATAAAGTCCGCAAATCTCTGATCTTGTAAATTTAGGACCCGGCCAAGTGCTGTGCACGGCCCTGTTTAATGCTAGTATAGGACCTATAATTTACACAATGGGTGAGCTAAATAGTATCTCTAATGAATGTGTCCATCAGACACAGACGACAGGTCAGTCCAATGATGCTGCTCATGTTGATGTCAATATGTAAAGACGACAAAATATATACAAACTATATGACCGTTATATAAGCACTGTAGTTTTTTTTAAGCTTTATTAGGTAGAAGAAAAAATATATACAGTAGAACACAATGAAATATAGAGAAAAACAAAAAGATTAAACAAATATACAAGAAGGAAGAAAAAGAGAGAAATGTCCTACCTAAAGGGCGGGGTTATTGCCTGTGGCAATCTCTTCCACCCAACCCTTAGTTTCTGGGAGGCATTCTCCCGCGAAACGACCGTTTCGCTGGATGTAGAAGTTAGAGAGGCGCTGTAGTGAGTAGCGCCTGATGAGTCCACTGAGGGAGAAGATCGCTTGACTGGAGTCACATGTTGCTGGAGGAGCACCTTCATGCTTCGTGCCGTGTAGCTGGTCCTGTCACTATACTGTCGGAGCTAGATGTGAGGATGTAACCTTTGGACCGAGATGTCAAGTCAGGTGTAGGGTTCACGAGGTCTGACAAGTGTAAGTCTCAGGGCCGAATTAGTTTTTTTTAGTTGTCATAATATTTGTGTTAATTATTTTCGTGATATCACAACTACTCAAACTCACCCTACTCAATCTACGCTGAAACCGGGACTTGAACCACCGACCTCCAGGTTACAAGTCCGACGCCTTATCGATCAAGTTACTAAGGTCGGTTTTAGGGCCGAATTATAAGACAAGATTAAATTTGAGATAAGCTAGACACACCCCCCTAGTCGCAGTTTCAACCAATTACTGCGCATGTGCATTATAGCCCAACTTGAGTCATATATTATCACTATTTTGATTACTGCAATATACAATAATAACTTTTTTAACTTTTATAGGCTGAAACTTTTTGAATAAGAATCGTGGTACTTGACCCTCTTTAAGAATGTTTTGTTTCCTCTACAGGATTACCGTTTCTGCGAGATCTATGTTAAGGAAGGTAATACAATTTTGAGTAAAAACTATGTAAATAAAATTAACTTCCCTATTTACTTCAATTCATAATAATAATATAGGTAGGTATGTATAAATTTTAGGGTAAGCGTAGCGTGATCGCATCTGCGATAGACTGAGCAGTGGCAATCTTCAACATTCATTGAGATTCATTCTGTTTTGTTTATTCAAACTGAAACGTTTTTTTTTCTATGTTGATGTAAACAAGGCACTAAGAAATTTCTGGAAATTTCCTTTAAATATGGAGTGAAATGAGTAATGAATGAGAAATAATACGGAGTAAGTACATATTAGGCAACGCTTTTGTGTGCTGAGCCGGTTGAATGACTTATTTTGTTAGCACAATCTACAGAGTTGTCTTCATTACGATGTATAAAGTCACGCGCTTTACTTCCGAGAATATCTAGAATTGAAAGTAGGTATTACAATATTAATCAGTGGTTAAGCACTCGCTTGCCATGCGGAAGGTCACGGGTTCGATCCCCCGTGCCGACAAAAATTTGTATTCATAATTTGGTTACAGTTGTTTGTAAGGGATAACTTCCGGTGCGCTCGTGTTGACCCAGCACCTAATTGGGAAATATTGTGTCACTTCTCGCCCATCAGAGGGGAGGCAGGAGGCTACAACAAAGACCACAAGCGTTTTCAGTAGCTCCTGTTTCATGGCTACGAAATAAAAAAGGCTGTGAAACACTCATCTTAAAAATAAAAAAAAATGTGATAATATCACCTTATTTAAACTGTCAAACTAGGACTAATGAATCCACTTTTCCAGTAGCAAGTCCCAGACGTATTATAATGATGTGATCAAAATCTCTATTAACTTCTCATGTCCCGGCTGGTTTTCGAACCCACAACCTCTGGATTACCAGACTGACCCATTGTCCACTGGTCTACCGACACTGTTTTACCTATACGGTAGGGGGGTCTACTACTCCCATAAACATTTCGATATCTACAAATTAACTCTCTTTTTTTTAAGCTTTATTAGGAGGACAAAGTATAAAAAGAAAAGAAAAAAAAAAAAAAAAAAAAAACAAACAAATAACAAAATAAATAAATAAATAAAAAATAACAATAACAATAATGTCCTACCTAAAGGGCGGGATTATTGCCTGTGGCAAACTCTTCTACCCAACCCTTTTTCTTGATCTGATGGAATTTTGATATGATGTGTTTGTTGAAACCAGCTTCGCTACAGCTGATAGAGGAGCTCCGGTCTCCGGCCAACTTAAGTTGAAGACTGGCTTGTCCTGAACCAAATACTTCTCTGTGCGCTCAACCATCGTGGACAGTCTTATATGTTGTGATTCCATGTCAACTATTCACGATTCCATGTGAACTATTATCGATCATTCGGGCTGTCTCTCTTAGACTCAGAGGTACTAGAAAAACTGTGAGGAGTCTACCATATGAAGATAGAGCTGGATTACCAGTGATCTACTGTTAATACCTATGTATACCATTATTTCTTCTTCATAATGATGTCAGTCTGTTGATTAAACATAAATTATATAATATAATAAATAAATAAAATTCATGAGCACGAGGAAGTGAAGTTTCCATAATCGACATTTATGTAGTCTGGCTGGGGGACGTTAAACAGGGAGAAGGCCAGTGTCTCGCTAGAGGACTATAAACAGAGAACAGACTAGCCAACCCTTACAAGTCAGGCTAGCTTACAGTTTCCTAAGGGTTTAATGGCTTATAAAGTAAAATCCAAGTCCTCATGATGGTTGATCGCACATAGAAATACATGGTTCAGGACGAGCCAACTTTGAAATAAAGTTGGTTTGAGACTATTACTCCCCCCTCCAGCTGTAGCCAAGCTGGCTACAACAACGAAATTTAATTTATGAATTTATTAAAATTGGTCTTATAAAATGTTAATAAAATTTGATTATATGGTTTAACTAGCGGGCTGTCGCCCGCTTTGCGGGCAGGGGCATGGCCGTGAAAGCAAAAAATCCTTTTTCGCCAATGGCAGGTGTTGTAGTGGGAGTTTCGAAAAATCCCGTCTTATTGCACATCTAGACTATAAGACAAAGCTATCTACCAAATTTCAGCTTCCTAGGACTTACGGTTTGGGCTGTAGAGCGATGATCAGTCAGTGGTCAGTGGTCAGTGGTCAGTGGTCAGTGAGTGTCTTTGACATTTATATATTAAGATTTTGTTTACATTTTAATTTATGAATTTTATTGTTTTATTAATTATTGCCATTTTCCCCTTTTTTAAATATTTTTTGCGTCATGAAATACACACATTGGGCATTACTTCCAATTTTAAATTATCGTGGGTAATAGAAAGTCGTGCGCTATTCACACCAGTTCTTGCAGAAACTAGAGTAACATTGCGCACGCATGACTGGCCTGCGTATTCGATGCTCTCTCGAAACAGTGCTGCTTCTCCGAGTGTACTGTACTTCTCGCGTGAAAGGTGCGACATATTTTCAGCACGTCACGATAAAACATTAAAACAAGATAGCAAGTTTTATTTTATTCAAGACATTTTGGCCGCGGCAGGAGTTCTCTCCAGGTAAATAGAACCTTTTTTTACTGATACTAACTTTACAATACCTACTGAATAACCAAGTTTTATAATATTTTTCACTTATTTTTTTAAACAGAAAAAGGTGAAATAGTAAAACCGGAAAGCTAAAGAAAAGGTAAGGTTTAAGAATAGTTTTGAGGTAATTTAATTTTTCTTTTCTGAAAATGAAATGATTTCGAATACAATCGGTCAAAGGATTGTGTTCCACCCAAGAAATATTCTCGTTTATTTGATTGATGACTTAAATAGCTATACCTACTAAGGCTATAGGATTACGATCATTAAGAAGATGATATCCTAATGGATGATAACATCACACAGCCGCTGGAAAGAGTAAATGGGGGTGGGGTGGGAGGCAAAAGGCAAAGAATAGGGGGGGCTATTCATTTGAGTCATTAGCGCAATGCCATTCCGGGTGAGCTATCATTTAGGTTTGTATAATTTTTTGTTGTATGACAATATCTAAGTTGGGTATTTTTTCCGTCAGTAGGTATTTTTTCCATCAGTAAGTAGTACTTTATTTAGACTCTCAGCGCAAGCCAAGTAGTCCCATTATGCGAACAGTTTAACAAAGCACCTCTTTTGGGTATTGTAATTTTTCTTGGATTGATTGAAATCAAGGAATAAAGTCAATCTCCAACTAATTAAATTGTAGGTAAAAAGCGGTAAGTACTTCACAATAAATTGTAAATTTTACAAGGCACAAATAATGGTTAAATGTCTTTTTCCCTTTAAAATGTCCGAGATTTAGATGAAACTCGCGTCAGTTACATTTTGAATCCAAGTCACATATAAGTGTTTTTGTATTAATAAATAGAATGAAAATAATCAATTTTCTATATAATTTTTTTTTTAAATATTATTATAATGAAACCAATGGTTTGACAACTTGAGATATTGTTGTTTTGATAATTGCAACAGGAGTATGTTTAGATTTCATTATTAGTGGTCCCGAAATTATTTTGTTATTTGGTTTGCTTTGATCACTTTGTAAACTCCTACAATAATGCAAAATTGCAAAATAGTTATCCTCATGCATACAATAATGCAAAA
This sequence comes from Bactericera cockerelli, assembly GCA_024516035.1. Classification (NCBI taxonomy): domain Eukaryota; kingdom Metazoa; phylum Arthropoda; class Insecta; order Hemiptera; family Triozidae; genus Bactericera; species Bactericera cockerelli. Next base: position 44,345,849 of record CM044957.1, read on the forward strand.
TCGCAAAATAGTTATTCTCGCTGATTAACTCTTGTAGTTATTGATTGACTCAATCACTCACTGAATCACTCATTAATGGACTCAAATTGAACATTGATTGACTCAATCTCTCATTGATGGACTCAGTTGCTCATTGATTGAGTCAATCGCTCGCTGATTTAATCAATAATTCACTGATTCACTCACTCACTGACTAATTGAGTCAATCACTCACTGATTGACACAATTACTCACTTGCTGATTTTTTCAATAATTAATTGTTTGTCTCAATCTCTCATTGATTCAATCAAATAATCAATCATTCACTGATCAACTCAATCACTCTTGGATTGACTCAATCATTCACTGATCACGAATTGCACTACCTAGAAAATTTTGCATGAAGGTTTACATTATGTACAATATGATAAAATTCAGGAAATTCTAATTAAAAAGTTTTAATCACAATCATATGTTGTCTCAACCAAACAAACCAGCCTTACTAATTTTTACATTAATTGGGACTCGAACCACCGACCCCCGGGTAACAAGTCACCTTGTCAGCAGGTATTTTTTTTTTTTTTTAAGAAAAGAAAATACCCAATGTTTTGATGGGCAAAAATAAACGATTCTTGTTAATTGAAAAAAAAAAACACCAAAAAGATTTGCGTCCACAGAGTGCCTGTACTGAGCTCGCGCTAATTTAACAAAAAGTAGATATTGATTTCAAAAAGTAGATATTGAAAGTAGATATTGATTTCAAAAAGTAGATATTGAAAGTTGATATTGATGTCATTCATGAAATCAACTGAATAATACTGTAAGATAGTGTACATTGGGCTCAAATTCTTTTGAAGATACCCAGACAGCACGGAAGTTGACTTCCAGGCTGGATTTAAGGTGGAAATACCCAGGTGAATAAAGTCAACTGGAACTCCAAGTGTCCCAACAGTTGGACTCTTCCATTATGGATTAAATCAGTTGACCAGCCACCTGGGCATCCTCCTTATTCCACAATACTTCTCTCTCAAATCACGCTCTATTTTGTCTTTTCCTCCATCACTCACATAGTTCTCAATTTTCCTCACAGTTTCATCTTCTCTCAATATGCTCAAATCTTCTCAGTCTACTTTCTCAAAAAAATATACCTTAAGTCCTTATCCTGAAACTTCCAGCACGCGTACACTCATTTCGCACGTAGGTATCTCTCTCCTTGCAATACCACACAATGTGTAGTGACTGTACTAAATGTGCTAATTGGTTTTAATTGAAGAAGTCAACTTCTCCAAGGTTAATGGTGAACTTCTTGCTCTCCACCTTAGGATCTGACTTGTGTGAATTGCCTGCCCGGACCCTGTGTCACAAGTATTCTATAAGGCATAAGCCAGTTCAATTTTTTTCTTTCGATTACCTATAAGTATACACCTTGTACTGGTATTCAAGTGGTTAACGCGCTAGTCTGATGGTAATCCAGGTAGCGTGTAGGGATCCGTTGGTTCGAATCTCACCCAGTGCATGAATTTTTCCTCAATTATTTGAGCATATGACCACATAATAATAAGACTCTGAGGGTTAGGTGGTAGAAAATGCTTTTAGCATTAACCTCGCCTGGTGGTTACCTTCCACTAAGGAGTGTTATTATTATTATAAGGTATAGAAAGTATTGTTTCAATTTCAGACAGTTGAACTTCAAGAGAGAGTGAGGGAGAAGAGCAGGCTCGACCGTGAGACGTATACACAACACATACAGTCCTATTTTCTTAATTTGATGTTTATATAGGGTTTATCTTTCCTATAAGATGGTTGATAATATATTTATTTTAATCCCCAATTTATTGGAAATATAAAGGAAATAAAAGTGAAAATCGGCTATAAGGAACAAATCTGTCCGGTCCCTTGAAGTTCGTTATAAACGATTTCTACTGTAGGTATTAATAATAAGTGTTTTACTACTGTGTTCAACTGTTCATCGTTCGCATATTTCATTTTGCAAGTTAGCTCTTGCTAAATTTCAGTTTTATCTGTCAATTTTTTTATTATTTTTTTTTTATTACTTTTTTTACCTGAAAGACATGGAAAGTATAGAAATATAATAATAATAATAATAACTCTTTATTGACAAGAATAATATTGACAAAGGGCGTGATTATTGCCTGAGGCAATCTCTGCCATCAAAATATATCGAATGATTGTGATACAGGGCCCTGGTGTTGATTTGTTTTAAATTATCTCTGCCATTGTAGAATAATTGTGATACAGGGCCCTGGTGTTGAGTTGTTTTAAATTATCTCTACCATTGACTTGTAACTTGTAGAATGATTGTGATACAGGGCCCTGGTGTTGAATTGTTTTAAATTATCTCTACCATTGACTTGTAACTTGTAGAATGATTGTGATACAGGGCCCTGGTGTTGAGTTGTTTTAAATTATCTCTACCATTGACTTGTAACTTGTAGAATGATTGTGATACAGGGCCCTGTTGTTGAGTTGTTTTCAATTATCTCTGCCATTGACTTGTAGATTTGTAGAATGATTGTGATACAGGGCCCTGGTGTTGAATTGTTTTAAATTATCTCTACCACCATAATGTGCATGTAGGAATGACCTCGTCTATGCGATAAAAGTTAGGCAGCAGTGCAATTTCTCAGAGAACTATTAGGTACCTACTTTATTGTTATTATCAAACGTTTTATATTTTTTATTATACATAGGTATACATATGAAAAAACAGCTAGTACAATAAAAACAAACAAAAAAAAACATAATCCTATGAAGAAAAATATTACAAAAATATTCAAATTAGAAATCTTGTTGTTGTTGTAGCCAGCTTTTTTTTCTTTTTTTTTAAGTGGGGTTTACGTCGCTTTCAACTGCCATGGTCATATCACGACGGGGGTTTTACCCTCCATTCGCAGGAAACTCACAAACCTGCTACTCACATTGACCTCACCCAGCCTGAGTGGGGCCGGGAAAAGCCAGCGTCACGAGAATTAGAATTTGAATGGTCACCCATCCAAGTCTTAACCTCGCTGGATGTCGCTTAACTTCGGTGTTCTGAAGGGAACCGGTGTATTCAACATGCCATCGACGCTGGCTGTAGCCAGCTTTGATACAGCTGGAAGGGGAATGATCAAATGATGGACTCCAGCCAACTTTATTTCAAAGTTGACTGGTCCTGATCTCCTGAACCATATATTTCTATGTGAGAAGACTTGGACTTTATAAGCCATTAAACCCTTAGGCCGAAGCTACGATATGAGCGTCAAGCGGTGAGCGGTAAGCGGCGAGTGGCAAAATGAGAATTTTATGTTTACATTTTAAACAATGGAAATGCTTAGTAGGTGGCTACGATATAAAAAAAATCGCTTTACGCTTGCCGCTACTAAGATGAAACCTACTAAGCATTTCCATTGTTTTAAATCTTAATATATAAATGTCAAAGTCACTGACTGACTGACCACTGACTGATCATCGCTCTACAGCCCAAACCGTAAGTCCTAGGAAGCTGAAATTTGGTAGGTAGCTTTGTCTTATAGTCTAGATGTGCAATAAGACGGGATTTTTCGAAATTCCCACTACAACATCTGCCATTGGCGAAAAAGGATTTTTTGCTTTCACGGCCATGCCTCGGCCCGCAAAGCGGGCGACAGCCCGCTTGTGTAAACATAGAATTCTACTTTTGCCGCTCACCGCTCACCGCTTGACACTCCTATCGTAGCCTCGGCCTTAGGAAACTGCAGGCTAGCCTGGTTTGTAAGGGTTGGCTAGTCAGTTCTCTGTTTATAGTTTTCTAACGAGACAAATTAGAAATGATGTGGTGTGGCTTTTGTTTTGTTTGTTTGTTTATGTGGTGATGAACTGATTATTGTTTGTTAATTCTGGGCGAAGTGCCTTTTAGGAATTCTCCGTCAGTTGGTAGGTACTTACCTATGTGTACTCTCAATAGGTACCAATGAACATTTCATCAAAGTGGAAACATCTAAAAAAAAAAAAAAAAAAAAAAAAAAAAAAAAAAAAAAAAAAAAAAACATACGAAAAACATCCGCAAAATCGTCTAATTGAACTAAACACAGCATTATACATATTACACACACTTCAAGCAAAACTCTCGGGACTCTACGAGTTAATAAATAAAGTAAAAATTAAAGAAACACTCACTTTGCTTCATACTTTTCAACATAATCTCCTTTTAAAACTATACACTTGGTTAGGCGCTGCTGAAGTTTTTGATGCCCTTTTCTAGTATCTTCTCTAAATTCCTCGAAATGCGCCCTTTTTTGGAGTTGAATCCAAATCTGTTCAAAATCTCGGTCCCCCGAGCTGTATGGGGATTCAGTCCAAAATTCATGTTTGGAAATAAATCATGTTTGGTGGCTTACTTTTGATTTCAACGGTTAACTGGTCCAACTGTGATGCGTATGACTTTCCATTTATGGTTTTTCTTTTCTTGAAGAAATCAATGAAAATATTGCCCTGTGTGTCCTATAACACGGTGGGCATCACTTTCTTAGGGCATTGTTCCTAAAACAGCTTCCATGTTTCCTCGCTGTATGACCAGACCAAGTTTTTCTAAACAGTAAACACCTGCCTCGACAATTCCACTTTCAACAACCAGCTTTTCTTTGTAAAATACTTTTGCTGCCGGACAAAAGGCTCCGAATGTCTCTACAGCAAAAGGTACGAAGTCATGATGAGTAGAGGTTTCATGATACTTCTGACACTTTCTTTCGTCAGCATGTTGGGCAGCTTCTCCAGCGCCTTCTATCGGATAGGTAATGTTAAGAGTTCGCCAATGTATCGACGCAAGTCTCATCCCACACCAGAGGCTTTCTAATCTTCCACGGAACGAGAGCTAGACCATCAGGCCTCTTGCCATTAGTTCTGAACAATCAAACAGGTTCTAAGGTATAGGTACCTAAATTCCTAGATGGTACATGACAGGTTACTGGTACTTGCTTCGAAAATGTTCGTATAAATGAAGTTTCGTCATGTTTTATGCTTTCATGAGACTTGAACATAGCATCTTATCATTTAGATACTAGACAATCTAGACATACCTAGTAATCTTCCAATAAAAACAATTCTTCATAATGCGTAAAATGTATAATAATAATATCGCCTTATTTATACTGCCCGATTAGGACTATTAAGTCCCATTATTCCAGCAGTAAGCCCAAGACGTATTATTATGTGGTAAAAATTCCAAATGGGAGGATATCTTGTCTTGTCCCAGCTGGGTTTCGAACCCGCGACCTCTGGAATCTCTGGATTCACAGAGTGCCGCCTTTACCACTGAGCTATGTAGAGGGCGAGAAGAGAATTTTGTGAGGAAACACCGATTCAAAGCAAAGAGGTATTATTAAATTCTCTTCGTGTTCTTTCTCGTTAGTTTTTAGCAAAGAGTAGTAATAGATTCTATTCTAAGATATACTTGATTTAACTGATGGAACAGACGGAACTATAATCCAGAGAGGTCCGTTAGTTTGGCCCAACCATGTTGGACTTTGCACTATTTGCCAATGCCAATCGTTTGTGCCGTTGAAATCATTGTTTGTGCTAGTGCTGTTCTCGAGATGTTCAACTTTTTTAATGGGTGCGCCAGGTTAATGGCAGCATAACCATAATCGAAATTCACAGTTTCGATGATGAAATGTATATGTGGTTTTTTCTTTCTAGTTGTTCCATAGGATTTTAAATGCGATTTTTGTTTCTTTCTGGCATATCCTCCCAGAAGATTCTGGAGAAAAAGAAAATAATAATTGTTTTAAATGTAATTTTCCACAAAAACCCCAATGAAACTATTTTCAAGACAATGAATCGTAAGGACGGTTCTGAACTTGGGAATGATTTATGGAATAAACAAGATAGGTAACCTAACGAACTGACCTCAGCAGCTTGATCGATAAGAAGGCATACTTGTAACATGAAAGTCGGTGGTCAAGTTCGGGTTTCAGCGTGGATTTGTAATGGCGAGTTTGAGTAGTTGTGATAAAACGAAAGTGATTAAGGCAAATTAAAGTGAAAGGTAACGTAAGCGAGATAATAACGAATATTTATCTGTTTTCTAGTTGACAGTCTCGAGAACGCGCAAACCATTATTTAAACGGCACAGACGATTGGCACTGTCAAAGAGTGCAAATTCCAATATGGCTGATGACTCGGCAGGCTGGGTCAACTTAATGGACCTACTCTATAGAGTGTTCACTGTTTAGCAATCAACAGTACTGATACTGAGGTCATTTTATTTTACTTACTTCTCATTCGTGATTAATCCTCGCGTTAGTTGAGTGGAGTGGACTTGGAGCTTTGAATTCCGTGTACAATGTAGTACCTACATCATATTTTTCAAAAAACAAATAATAATAATACCTAGTAATAATAAAAAATAATTAAAATACTAAGCTATATTTGAAGTATATAAATAAATAAAATATCTTTTTAAAAGTTAATTTTAATGCCGTTGAAAGGAAATCTTTGTGTGTGCTGAATGCAATTTTTTATTTTTACCTGTGATACTTTTCAATATTGAGCAGTGACTACATTTTTTTCGAGTGTGAATTATGGATTTTGGATTATTACAACAGAAAGGTTATCTAGTTAAAGCTACGATAACGTCTTCAAGAATTTACAGAGTGAAAAACTTGTAGAATAATGTATTGCTAATATTCAGGTAAATATCGATTTTGAAGCGTTCTATGTTGGAAATTTTACAAGCCAATTACGAAGGAATTTCATAATGTTGTGGTATGTTCATAATGTTAATTTATTTCATATCCGCGTAGATAATTATGATTTGTTTTATTTCTTTATGATCAATTTCATTTCACATCCTTTGCTACAGAATTGATTCAGCAATACCTACTTTGTTATGAGTTACTCTACAAAATGTCTTCTACATCGGTCCAGTAGATCAAATGACAGATAATCCAGTGTTTTGGTTAGAAATTCAGTTAGATTTAAGAAAATGGCTTTTGTTTATTTCTTAAACCATCGAGGAGCTCCATGAATAGGTATGCCAAATATCATGAATATGAGAAAAATAGTTTCGGAGCAGAAAGAGAACACAAGTAGTTCCAATTAATAAGTATGTTTCATATACAGTCGAACATGCATGTAAAAGAACTCAAAAGACCGGAAATTTTTTCTCTTATATCCAGGTTTCTTTTAAAAAGAGGTTATTTTCGTTTATAGAAAGGTAATTTGACCTGAAAATCGTTCTCTTTTATCAAGGTTTCTCTTATAAAGAAGTTATTTTCGTTTATAAAAAGGTAATTTGACCTGGAAATCGGTCTCTTTTATCCAGGTTTCTCTTTAAAAGAGGTTATTTTCCCTTATATAAAGGTAATTTGAGCTGGAAATCGTTCTCTTTTATCCAGGTTTCTCTTAAAAAGAAGTTATTTTCCCTCATAGAAAGGTAATGTGACCTGGAAATCGTTCTATTATATCCAGGTTTTTTTGTATCCGGTTTTCTCATATCCAGGTCCAACTGTTATTCCATAATCCTTTAAGATGTGCCCTCTTTAATATTGAATTCTCATGACTTTTTCGATACCTCTAATTGTTTAACCAGAACTAGGTACCAAGTTTAGCCAAAAAATAATCATGAAATAATTGTTGTAGGTGCGTCTTTTCACCCTGAATCTCCATGCCAAGCTACACACTCATACATTCTTATAGGGCCCTAGGATATGTTGCGTCCTTGGGCAAAGAGTCGGCCTATAACAGATATCATGGCAATAATAAACAAATTATTTAGCCAGATCTAGGCACCAAATTTGGCCAAAAAAAATCATGAAATTGTTGCAGGTGCGTCTTTTAACACCCTGAATCTCCATGTCTAACACTCGCACATTCCTACAGGGCCCTAGGATATGTTGCGTCCTTGGGCAAATTTATGTCCTCCGGCCTATAGTAGATATCATGCCAATAATTCGTTTACTTTCTATTACCTGAAAAGTAGGTTTGAAAAGTATTGCAATTGGTCACTTTTTCTCATTTAAGCTGATGACATTTCTGGACGAATAAGGTTTTAACTCCAAGGATTCTGAGGTGAACAACTGATCGGGAGTGGTCGGACAGAGACCATTCCTTGTCCATAGTAACAAACAGAATTTAAAGAGTATCACGCTCCCAAAGTTTAGGGGCTTAGGGCGAAGACTTTTGAGACATACTGTATAATATACTCTTTTTTTTTTATTAATTACACATACTCACAAAGAAAGACGTGTGATGTTCACACCAGTTTAACTTCTAGGAATAAAAAAAGGCGAAAATTTCGGGATATTCGATTTAGTGATTCGATTTTTTTCCTATTCTAATTGGACTATTAACTATTAGTCTGATTAAAACTAATGACATCATACATGTATGTTTGTTTACTATTAAAACATGGTCTTATCAGTATGAAATCATTATGAAAGACCTAGGTCCTAGAACAAGAAAAAAAGAAAGGGCTTTTGATCGGCAATTCAAAGAACTCGATAGAAAATTTGAATTCAAAAGCACAGAAAGACCATTTGTAAATGAATGTTATACACACGTAATATAAACTCTCTTACCATGCTGGAGATCACGGGTTCAAGTCCAAAAGAATACAGAAAAATTATTCAAATTTTGACTCACTGTAGCCACATTATGACGAGGCGAATTTTCAGGTGGTAGGTACCACAGGAGGCACACTGTTCATCAATAGAAGTAGATGTCTTCGTGAACGATATCCACAAGAAAGTAACCAGTAGTTGTGTGAACTGTAGACCTCACTCAGACTCTTTAATCGAATTAAAAATATCATATTAAGCATCATACCCCACTTGATGTTTTTCAAAATTTAAAAAGCAGGTATAAAGCGGACCAATTTAAGGACCCTCAAGTGGTCCCAAAATAGTCAATGTGGTCCAAAAATTAAATAGTAAATGTCTGTTCAGTCCAAATTGAATTGGTCATTCAACGACTGGCCGACTGGTTTTTAGGCTTTTTTTAATTTGGGTTTGACGTCTATTTCAACTACATGGTCATAGCACTTTAAGGGTTTATTAGCAGAATTCTCAAATTGCTTGAGCTGTTCCATCCAATCATAAATTCACTTGTTCTGAAGTCTATCGGATTTATTCATTCACACTCTCAGTTCTATCCTTCAGAATTATTATTCGATAGATAAATCCGACACTTTGCGTCCAGCTCTAGAGTTATCGCATCACAATCACACAGATAAACATACCAACTATCAGCAAAATCGTCTTGTTTGCAGACTCTCAGACTTTGTTCTGTCAAATACTCGTACACATTCCTTAGCATGAACTGTCTAAAGATAACCTTGCCTTAACAAACTGTACTCAATACCTAGCTACTTAAAAAGTGCCTGTCCTAGAGCTGGACATCTCCCCTTCTTATACTCTTAGCTCCGTCTACGTCATAACTCATTAAGAACGAACGAATTGGTAGAATTGCAGTCTGCCTCACCTTAGACAAACGCGAGGTCTTGTGACTTGTGATTATTCCAGAACATTGTGATTTCTATTAACTATTTGTTGACCGGACTGAAGGAACGAAGACTATGCTCCTGTCTCCTCGCCACCAACTATTCTACTTCATGAGCATTGATTTTGCTAACTTACTAGTAGATTCGTCGATAATCAACAGCATCAGCAATTTCAGTTTACTTTTGATTTTCATATTTAATATATTGTGATTGGACTGGAAACTGTGTCAGCTAACTGTTTGTGTAACTCTCCGGTAATTGTGTGCCTAAAGTATCATTTACATAGACATAAGCGTATCGTACTATAATGTAGATCGCATCGTGAGGTGTAAAACTACGAGCGTGCTGCACCCACTTCACAAAGCTATCACACGTAAACAAGCGCACACGCCTCCACACCCAAACATTACCCATTCACACCTACACCAAACACACCAGACACACTAAAACGCGTGTGCTATACGCTAAACATAACAAGTTCGTTAGGTATTTTCATTTGCACTTCAGCAGTGGTGAGGCGTGAACCTATTCTCTGGAGATGCAGTAGAGATATTTGATAAAAGGTAACCATACACACATAGAAAACCAGTTCGAAATAATAATAATAGTAAATCTTACAAGGGCAAAAGCTTTATAAGTAAAGCTATCAAGCCCCGAACGGAAAATTCACAGTAAAATAATCGTGCAACAGAAGTCCTTGCAAAAATAATCTTAAGTTTACCAAATAGGTATCAAAATAAGATTCTTAAAGAATAACGGGGATAGAATTTTTGGAGAGTTCTTGATTACATCCCATCTCTGCAATTGACGAGATTGTCTAAATAACTTTTAACTTTATTCTTCTTTTACTCTGTCTCATCCCGCTCAAGCAGGGTCGACGTTGTTCAACCTCATGGTTTTTTTTGAGGTTGATTGGTTTTGGCACATTTTTTACGGCTGGATGCCCTTCCTAACGCCAACGATTCTATTTGATTTAACGTCCTGGATTAGGACGGGGGTTTTACCCTCCATTCGCTGGGAATCGTACCAGCTACCCACATTAACCTCACCCAGCCTGGGTAGGGCCGGAAATAGCAGCCTCACGTGTTTGGATGGAACAGAATTTTCTTCGAAAAGTCTGCCCCAGCCGGGAGTTGAACTCGGGGACTCTGGACTACGGGCAGTAGTCACAACCATTACGCCACGGAGGCTGCCGTGGCGTAATGGTTAAAAAAACTTTTAACTTTATTATTGTCATCTTTTTCCTCATGCTGTTTTTTTAGGACTAAAGATTCCATCATATTGACAAAATTAACAAGATAAGTAGTCAGTTCTCACAATGTCAGTTTCTTTTAATACAATCATATAAGAAGGAAGTGACACATACAGCACCCTTTTTGGCCTCACCCTCTTGAAAAGAATAAATACATGAATGATGCATTTTCATAATGGACAAATATGGACATTAATCAATGTTAAATAACACAGTAAGCCATCAAAGAAATCGTTTGTAAAATTCTGACGTAACATTGAATTTTGGAAAGAGGAGAAATTCTAAGATTAGAATCTAATCGTTATCTGTGACGTCACGATTGTGATTAACATAAAAAAGCATGATAACTTTTAATAATAATAATAGTAAATATAATAAGGACACAGCTTTATAAATAAAGCTATTCAGCCCAGAACAACATTAATTATGAGGTCATGTTTTTTAAGTACATCTTTTTTGCTATTACAAATACCTTTATTTATACTGCAGACACGCGCCGTAGAGACTAAAAATCCTCTTTGCTAGCAGTAAACAAAGTCATTTTTTGTAGTTCTTTTTTCAAAAAAAACATTCACGTAAGCTTCATAAAACCCTAGTCATGTGTATCAGATCTTACACTTTTCGGCTCCTAGGTTCTCTGTCAGTTTGGTAGTGCACTTTTCACGAAAGTCTATTTTAGGCACTTTGAAACTGTAATTGAAGACTTTAAGTGCTGAAAAGTATTGTATTCCAAATTGAGTTATTTCTTTCTTTTGTTTCACGTAGTATTTCTGAAACAGCCTGAATAGCTTTTTGACATTGAGATCTGAATTGTCAAAATGTTTCTTGGTTAGGTATATTTGAATAGAGACTGTTAGTGGATAGAATTTCTACTTGTTGCTGACTACTAGTTCGCAACAAATGGTTGGGTGGAAGAGCTCACCTGTTTGACAATCATTTACTAGGCATCAGAAAAACTTTCATATGCAAGATTTTTCAGCAAATCTGCTGGACAACTCTCAATTTTCGGGCTAGGAGACTTTAAACAGGAAGGAGACCAGTACGTGTCTCTCTAGAGGACTATAAACAGATAACGGACTAGCCAACCCTAACAAGACAGGCTGGCTTGCAGTTTCCCAAAGGTTTAATGACTTACAAAAAAAGGTTACAAGTTCTCACGATGGTTGATCGCAAATAGAAATTCCCATGAGCTTTCTGAAGGCTGGTATCAATAAACAGCTACAAAATAACTACTACCATCTCCCGATAATTCGATCAATTTCATTTCAATCGTATGAAACTTTTTTTTTATACTTCCAACAAATTTCTAATTTTAGAAATCGGAAGTATTTTTGCTACAAATAGCCTAATCATATTGCGTTGGTCGGGGTACCATTTTATACAAGTAGCATACTTGAGCATATTCGCAGCATCAGAATCAGATTTCAGGCAACAGTAGGTACTGTCAGAGTCAGAGATTGACATAGTCGTAGCTATACTTGTCACCATGGAGTTTCTCCCCGTCTCATGGTCTCGTTCCTATTTGCACATGAACTACGCCTCGTACAGTGCGCATGAATATTGTAATTATCCATGTTGAGTCATTCGTGCGAAAAAAAACATTCCGTGTGCCAAAATCGTCAAGAGAATTACAACTCATTTACTTTTACTTATTTGTACAAAAAATCTTGCATACAATACATCTCCCATGAGCTTATGAGCTAACCTCTGAGCAGATTTGCATCAAATTTGAGGCGTATTTTGAAAATATTTGCCATCAAAGAAGATGATGTCAATTGAGCGTTCATGTGAACATGCTGAAAAAAAAAGATCACCTATTGCAGGTGAATCTTTTACTAATTTTAGAGTTCTGAAGTGGATAGGGCTGTGAGGAGTAGGTCAATATAAAACACGAATATGAATAAAAAATAAAAAGATTTGTCCAAGCAGGTTAGAATAATTGCAAATTAATGCAGAATCAGTAAGAACTAGGTTTAGCATGAGTACAAAGTATGTTTGACATTAGTTCGCTCGTTTTATTTTATTGGCGTTGCAAAACCAGTGCTTTGCTTGATACCGGGTTGATGGTCAAACATCTCACTGAGAACCGACACTAGAGTTACTGAGGTGAAACCTCAAGGTAGCATTGTTTGCAACTTAGCTATTTTAAAGATTCTATTGGTTTCTTTTCTTTTCTTTTCTTCGAGAGGGAATGAGCAAAATTTGGGAACCTTTAATAGCCTTCAACGGCCATTTCACCTGATTTTTCATTAGTTCAACTATAAAAACTTTATATATTTTAATTTTCATGTTACAGATACAACGATAATGTGAATCAACAGCAGAAATACAAGCCCGACTACAACTGGAATTGAAAAATGGTTTGACGCTTAAAAACTCAACTAATTTCTACACAACAACCACGTACGTTTTTAATTGAATATCCTTCGAAAATGGGGCCAAAAGTTTTCAAGGTCTCTACCGGCCTCTTTATCTTGGCGGCACTGCTGCTGACAGTGTCTCAGATTTCCGGCGAACTCGCAGAGCAGCTGGATTGTCCCGAAGAATGTGATTGCCACTATTTCCGCATCAATTGGGTCATCGATTGTTCAGATTTGAACTTGACCGATATCCCCAAGGAAGGTTTGGATTTGAACGTTTACATCCTGAACATGAACTCCAACAATCTGACCACCATTACACCATTCCCGGATGATATCAAGATCCGAACATTGGAGCTCAGTGACAATCTGCTGACCAACATCAAAAGAGATTATTTCGCAACACTGAAGTACTTGTTGGATATTGACCTTTCGCTCAATTTCATCACCCATGTTGATCCCGAAGCGTTCTTGTGAGTATTCAAACTACCTATGATTAGGACTTGAAACCATCGTTATCTTATCAAGAAATAGTCATGATTATATCTTCGGTTATCTACGAGTTTATATCAAATTTAATCTGCTACCATTCTGAAGAGCTTATCGGGTCACCTAGGTATTTCTCGACACCTAAGTATAAGTTTTACTAATGTAGCCCTAGAGAGGCTTAGATGGTACCTATTTCAATAGATATAAAATAATTTCCATCACAGTTGATCATGCCTAGATCAACGCGTTGCAACGCGGTCGGTCAGTTATTTTGTGAGCAAATAATGAGCAAATGCAGTGCAAGAATTATCAAGAGATAAAGATGTGCAACCATTAGATAAGAATGGCTACTCCGACAAGGCTCAGCCTTCAGTAATTGATTATAATGATGTTAATTGTATTCCTTACGACGGACAAATCTCAGAAACTGAAAAATTTTCAACAAAATTTGGTATACATGTGAGAGATGTGTTGTAAATAGTCCTATTTCATAATTATCTAATATAAATTGCCATTATAGTCATTATGAACAACTTTAATCTTCATATCTATATTGATTATAAACCATTTACCAGCATATTTTTATACTGGTGGATTTTAAAAACAAATGAAATAAATAAAGGACAAATGTATAGAAATAATCTACCTATAACCAGAGTTGAAACTTTTTTTTAAATGTTAGGTATTTTTATATAATATAATTTTTCTTCTCGTTCATTCTTTCAGGGATAATCCTGGATTAATCACCATCAACCTTAACGCAAATCCAATCCAACCAGTGGAAGGGCCGTTCCTAGTAGCCCGTTCTCTTCTCTACTTATACATGCAAGAGTGTACACTGAGTAAAATAAACTCGCAGTTCTTCTCTAACCTAACCACGCTGAACAAGTTGGATTTATCAGGGAATCCTCTGAGAGTAATTGAACCTGGTGTATTTGATCCTTTGACCAGTTTAGAATACCTTATGATGAATCGTTGCAATTTAACATACATTTCTCCATCAGCTTTTGATAATTTGAACCATTTGAAAACTTTAGAACTTTCTCAGAACAACTTAAAGGGTCATATTGATTGGACATTGGTTCTAGGTAACTTAGGAAAGCTAGATACTCTGGACTTGAGAAGATCTGGGATAAATAATTTACCCGATAACGTTTTTGCAAACAATACTTGGCTGAGAAACTTGAATCTTGCTGAGAACGAACTTATTGATCTAGACGTTGCTACAACTCTAGGACAAAATCTTGTTCATCTTGATAGCTTGGATTTGTCCAACTGTCATTTAAAGGGACCTTTATCGGAGGATGCTTTTGTTAACGCAACTAAACTTAGAACCTTATACTTATCGGGAAATCCTTTGTCGGCAGCTGATTTATCTGTTGCATTGGCACCTCTAACAAAATTACATCGTTTGTCTTTAAGAAATTGTGGACTGAGTAGGTTACCCGCGAACACATTCCATCGTTTTACATGTCTTCAAGAGTTAGACATTTCACACAACCCTCTAATTGATGCTTTTACAGCCTTATTATCACCTTTAGAATCTCTCGAGCATTTAGATATGGGATACAGTAATTTGCAAAGAATATCGAGAACTACATTCTTAAAGATGACTTCTTTGAAGACTTTGATTCTGTCAGGAAACAAGCTGGAAACTTTAGAAAGTGGTCTTTTCCAAAATCTGACTCACCTATCTGCTTTGGAATTGAACAATTGCGGCTTGACTAGACTCAACGAGACCGTTTTCCACGAAAACTATACCTATCCAGACTTGGAGGAACTTCGACTTTCTGGCAATCCTTTGCATGTCCTACCCACAGGAAACTTATTACCACAGCAGCTATCCAGATTACGTTCTCTTGATCTCAGCAAATGTAACATTGCTTATCTTCCACCAAATGTATTTAATAACACAAGAAATATCACAAGTTTGAACTTGAACAATAATAATCTATCAATGACTTCAGAATTGTCATTCCAATTTCTGCATGTCCTCACCGAACTGGAATCAGCTGACTTATCCAACAATAATATTTCCCATATATCACCATCTGTTCTGAGACACAACCGAGCTCTCTCATCAATTAAGTTGGTTGGAAATCCGTGGAAGTGTGATTGTAATATTGCAGACATGTGGGAATGGGCCACCAGAGAGAAGGGTGACATCGGCGTGCTTGTGGGCTCAACAACTCCAACAGAAATTGGTTTCGGTGCTTCTAGAAAGAAGAAAGGTCTGGTTTGTTACTTTGACATCCATACAACTCCCACGCGCAAACGTCCTGGCCGAGAACTATTTGCCAGCACGAATAAAACATGGGCTAGATATGTGAAAGAAGCTGACTGTCCCTCGAGCAAACTTTTCCGTCCACCTAGAATTATCAATCGGAAAACGCGAGCCGTTTCAAATTTTATGAATGTGCAAAAAGTGCAAACCCCATCAGCATCCTTAACTTTGGGTAATCTAGCACTGATCATTGTTGGTATAATAGTTTTGTCAGCGATGATTTACTTCTCAATTTACGCTCGTGATCTCTACCGAACAAAACAACAACGAATTCGAAGAAATACTTTTAAATCTCCTTGTGCCAGCGATGACGAAGATGTCAACGAAAAAAGTCCTGCTGCATTTGTCAAGGGCGGAGACATGAAATATTTGAGAAGAGTCGCCAAATGACGATCTTCAAGAAACTAGTTGAAAATGAAGAATAAACGACACTTGGAAGTAATTATTTAGAATTTAGAGCTCACCAATTTGCTAGTTAATAAATAGATTGTTCGAGGTTAGGAAATATTTGATATTCTTCAATTTTCTGTCCTTTTAGAAGCGATCAATTCACAAAAACTGTATAGATAATTATTATTGCATCATATTTTAGAATTATTATGTTACATAATGATGTAAGTAGGTACTAAATATTTGTTAATGTTAAGATTTGTTACCCTTAATTAAAAACAAGTAACCGTTTTTGAATCTCAACCGACTTGAATCTCAATTTTATCAGTAAGTAAATTTTATGTCTTTGGTGTTTTAACTGTGGTTCAAAATGAAGTGTACTCCAGAAAATTTAAAATGCGTTATTTTATTTTTATAAAATTAATTTATTTCATTAGATAACTGATAGACAACATAAAACATTTAATTAGGAAATATTGCAATACATCTATAGTTTTTCATAATATCACATTTTCAATAACTTGAAAATGGTTTTATGTTTTGTCAAAACAATAAAAATGTTTCATTTTCCATAGAACGTAATTTTTCACATTATACTGTATTATATTGTTCTCTCTAATTGTTCTCGTGAGCTGGATATTGTAATTTTGAATGAACCTATCGAATGGGGTATGATCCGTATAATATGAAAGTTCTAGATTTTAAACGATTACATTGAAACTAGAAAAATCCAAACATATTCAAACCTGCATAATGTACAGGTATTTAATATGATGACAGGAACCATCATAAACTTATTTAAGATAAAAAATAATGAAAGATCAGAGCGACCAAAAAAGGCCCGGATCGGAATCTAAATTGGAAAACCACTAGGTGCGTTTATAAAGGGCTTTGAACTTTTTTTAAAAATCAGTCTTTCACCTTCAATAAACTAATCCCCATTAGGTTAGTCTATTAATAAAAAATGGAATGAAGCACTAAAGGACAATTTTTACACTAGCAAATGGCTAATAACCAATTAAGTTCATAATTCCTCCATTAAGGAAAACGCAGTGCCGGATTAAGGCTGCGCGGGGCCCTTGGCATTTTCAAGGCGCGGGGCCCCAAAATTGTACTGAGTTTTTTCTAAAATACTATTTTTAGAACCTTGAAACCGAAGCCAAGTGTTTTGGGCACTAATCCATAATAGTATCCAAAACGACGTTTTCAAAATGCATTTCGAAAATGCCCAAAGACTTTTTTTCTATTAATGGTACATACTAGAATTGCACGTCTTGAAAAACAATACAAAACATCATGATAAGTAAATTTGACAGCGCCGCAGGCGAAATTTTTGCAAAGTTATGGGGTAAAGTACTCGGAAAATAGATACAAAAAAAAAAAACTGAAAAAAAACATTAAAAGCGTCGCAGGCGACTATAATGAAGATCATTGGTTAAGATGTCGATAAAGCCGATCACTGAGCACTCAGAAGACACTTGGGTTTGATGGCAGAGATTACCGAAGGCAATAATCACGTCCGTCAATATTATTCTTTTCAAATACGAGTAATTATATAATATTTATATATTAAGTATAATTATAAAGAGCCGCAGGCAATAGGTATAGATCTACATATTTTCATATACTTGGTCGATTTTAAGGGGGGCCCCGTGGTTTTTCTTTTAATATTTTGCACAACTGGCTATGATTTTATTTAATATTAAAATTCAGAAAAACAGACTTGAAGGCCATTCATAAACACTTATAATTTGAGTAAGCTGCCCGAAACGCGGGTTCCCAAAACTGCGGGGAACTTGGCATCTACCAAATCCGCAATTGGAGTAGATAATCCACTAGTGTCCATGTGGTTGATCATTGTTGATTCGAGGAGCAGATTGTAATAGGGGGCCCCGCGCTTTTCTTTCAATTTATGTACGAGTACTTTGCTGTGAGTGTGTGTTTTTTCCCCTTTTATTTCTTCTTCTTACTCATTATCCAAAAATATCTAGTGCAAGCTTTTTAAAAAACTCATAATATCTAGTGTAAGCTGCTCAAGCGCGGGGCCCCCTAAAGCGCGGGGCCCTTGGCATCTGCCAAATCCGCCATATGGGTAATCCGGCACTGGGAAAACGCAAATGAGGATTGTAACAAGGTTGAAAAATAAAAATACTAGCACACAAATTTAGTAACAGTTGAGGTACAAAGGTAGCTTTTCTTTCATCTTCGTTGCGTTTTTTCAAGGTTTCTATCGTTTTCTTCTGCGTTCCTCGTTCTGAGTTTTTTCCGAACCGTAAGCAGTGATGGAGTTTGAGTAAGGTTTTGCCGTGTATTTGTCATAGGCAGCGTTCAACATTTTCAAAATTGGTCCTACGTACGAGTAGTCGACAGATCTGTGAACAGAGATGGGGTTTGAGTTACAGAAAGAAACAAATTGTTGATATATTTAAAATACATACAATAGCGGCTGTCTACCTTTGGTAGATTGCTAATACACAGCACTTTAGCTATAATTTCTCGGTTACTTGAACATGCATCTACCTATTTCTGTAGGTTTCGAAAACTATTAGAAGTATTAATAATATTGATTATAAACCATTTACCAGTTGTAAATGGGAATTTTCGGGCACTTTACTAGCTTATCATATAACTCAAACTTGTCTTACTTAAAGAATTATGCACCTGGGTCTCGACCATCAATCGAGCTTTTCGGACTATAAATGTAGAAAGTACGTAGGGCCACGCCTTCCTATAGTTACTTTTGGGAACCTGGCTGGGGGACTTTAAACAGGGAGTAGACCAGCAGTCTGGCTGGGGGACTATAAACAGGGAGTAGACCAGCAGTCTGGCTGGAGGACTTTAAACAGGGAGTAGACCAGCAGTTTGGCTGGAGGACTTTAAACAGGGAGTAGACCAGCAGTCTGGCTGGGGGACTTTAAACAGGGAGTAGACCAGCAGTCTGGCTGGGGGACTATAAACAGGGAGTAGACCAGCAGTCTGGCTGGGGGACTTTAAACAGGGAGTAGACCAGCAGTCTGGCTGGGGGACTTTAAACAGGGAGTAGACCAGCAGTCTGGCTGGGGGACTATAAACAGGGAGAGGACTAGGAGTCTGGCTGGGGGACTATAAACAGGGAGAGGACCAGCATTGGCTTGGTTCTGGGGGCCCTTGTCAATTATTAGCCTCCTTGTATAGACAGGTGTAGAAGTGCTGAGTCATTACTCCAATGTCTGGCTACCATCGTTCACGATGACGCCACCCTATGATGATGAAAGCCAGATTCCCACTGAGCGCAACATTTTGTTTCGAGACGTTTTGTTGTCACGAAGTTGTGAATGCGAAGTGTTGCAAAGAAATGTTTCAAGTCAGCGGGATTCGATCTCATTCGATTCTAAAGGAAGGGCGGAGCATGAAATGCTTTGAAACAAAATGTTTCGTGAGACCACCATCCCTTGCAATAAAAGCTCTGTGTCATTATTATTATACACCGCTTTATTAGATATAAATGGACATTATGTACAAAATAATTACTTTAACATACAAATAATTATTTTAACAATGAAAAAAAAAAAAAAAATGGAAACAATATATACAATAAAAATGAAAAAAAAAAATAGAAAATATATAAAAACATATGTCCTAACTAAAGCGTGGGGTTATTGCCTATGGCAATCTCTTCTACCCAAAACAAAATGTTGCGATCAGTGGCAAACCGGCCCAACATTCACGACACGGATTATTTAAAATCTGAGACCACTATCCGTTGCAATAAAAGCTCTGTGTCGTTCGTTCACCGCTCTCATCGTACCACTATCCCTTGCATTAAAAGCTCTGTGTCGTTCGATCACCCCTCTCATCGTACCACTATCCCTTGCAATAAAAGCTCTGTGTCGTTCACTCCCCACTCTCATCGTACCACTATCCCTTGCAATAAAAGCTCTGTGTCGTTCGCTCACCCCTCTCACCGTACCACTATCCCTTGCAATAAAAGATCTGTGTCATTCGCTCACCGGTCTCACCGTTTCTGGTAAGTTGGTGAGAAGGCGCCGGGCTGGCTGTACGGCGAGTTGTACGTGTCCGCATACTGGGTGTTGGTGTTGGCGGAGAGGACTCCCGGGGCCGGGAACGTGTCCACCCTGTAGTTGCTGGTGGCGCACGAGTTGGTGAGGTCGCACAGGCCACGCACCGAGGAGAAGGGGTAGAAGAGGGAGGCCAGGACGGCGAGGATAACAACGCCGACGGCCACAACTCCCCCCGTGACGACGTGGCTTATGATTCCGGTGGGCAGGAAAGACAATTCACCTTAAGAAATAAATAATAATTAAATTTAATTTAATTTATTCTTTATTGACGGGTCAAGCCCAATGTACATTGATTACATAGAACAATATAAAATTAATACAAATAAGAAAACAAAATAAGAAAATTTAAGAAGACAAGTAAAATATCACAGTTAAAACGTAGAGAAAGTTGACTAGAAAAGCTGTACATATTACAATTACTGACAAGTTAGGCACATAATAATAATAATAATATCGCCTTATTTATACTGCCCGATTAGGACTATTAAAGTCCCATTACTCCGGCAGTATAAGCTCAAGACATATTATTTATGTGGTAAAAATCCCAAATGGGAGGATAACTTGTCATGTCCCGGCTGGGTTTCGAACCCGCGGCATCAGGAATCTCTGGATTCACAGATTGCCGCCTTTACCACTGCTCTACCGGGACAGAAATAAATTGTATTCCACAAAATCAAATGACCATAGCATGCAATTTGTATTGTATTGAAGTTTTTAGTTAATTTTGTAGTTTATTGAACTATTGAAGTGTATTAAAGTATTGAATTGTTTAAAAGAGCCGACCCGAGTTGTAAAACTGATTTGGATCAAGGCAAGGGAGAAGAAGAAGAAGAACTGTTTAAAATTTCAAAATCGGTCATACCGTGTAAAAGTTATAACCAATTTTGTAGGTCTCATCAAAAGTTAGATAGCTATTAGATCACATGTCACAAAAACAAGAGACCCATCCCATACTATACTTGGTCTCTTAGTGTGACAAGTCTGTGTAAGACATACAGTCTCACTTTAATATTTCTTTTCCTATGTGCTATATTTTTATTTGTAACTATCTAATGTAAAAGAAAAGTACAATGAAACACATTATTATTATTATTGCATTTGAGCTGAATCGGTTGAGCCGATAACCACTCGACCGATTCGGCATTTTATGCAACCACTCGACCGACCGATTCGCCGTTGAAAAAATTGGTCAATCTGTTCAAAAGTTATGACCAATAATGGTGGCAGAATGTATGGTCGCGAAAGTTTTTTTCGAGTCATTTTTGACCATTCATGCATTGGCCGCATCGACAATTTGGCGTTTCAATAAATTTGATTTTTTTTTCTCTCTTCAGTACCTACTTAAAAAAAAGATGAATGTTGCACAGCCGTTTTTATTTCGTATCCATGAAATAGGAGCTACTGTAGACGCTTGAGGTCTGTGTTACAGCCTGCCCATCCCGTAGTATGCCTCCCCTCTGATGAGCGAGAAGTGACACAATACTTCCCATTTAAGTGCTGGGTCAACACGAGCGCACCGGAACCTATCCCTTACAAACATCAATTATAACCAAATTAAGAATACAAATTTTTGTCGGCACGGGGATCGAACCCGGGACCTTCCGCATGGCAAGCGAGTGCTTAACCACTGAGCTAAGGATTCTTTTCATTAAGTGGTCTTTGTAGATAAATAGATATGAGTAGTACTAACTTGGGAATCCGCTCAGAGTCTGCGGTTTATCCGCGATTGCAACATCATGGATCGTAGGTTCCGGCTGACTTGCAGCGGCAACATTGGAATCTCCATCAGCAGTTGTTGTTGAGTCAGCAGCTCGCGCCAGCACGAAACATAAACAAAGGAGAAAGCACTTCAGCTTCAGCATCTTGAGGTGAGTAAGATGTCAACTGAAACATTAAACCAGACATTTAATCAGACATGATTAACCTTTTTCAACAAAGCAAAAGAAATTCAAAAATACATGCGTTCCACACCCTCTCTAAGGTTACGTGATCAATGTCCACTATTGTCCACCAAGCTCTAAAATGACCACATGACTTTATACGTTTACATGAGCTTGGATCTAGCATGGGCATCTCAAAATGATCACATGACCTTACGTTTACATGAGCTTGGACCTAGCATGGGTATCTCAAAATGATCACACGACTTTATACGTTTACATGAGCTTGGACCTAGCATGGGCATCTCAAAATGATCACATGACCTTACGTTTACATGAGCTTGGACCTAGCATGGGTATTTCAACATGATCACATGACCTTACACTTACATGAGTTTGGACCAAGCATGGACATCTCGACCAGGCCATTGGTATTTTTAATTGGTGTCACTGCGACCTTAGATAGATATTTTGTGACATTTCGACCAGGCTATAAGACTTAGTGTTGTATGTTGTCCAGACAATTCAGGAGACGTCGAGAAAAGTGTTGACTGTTCAGGAAGTAATAATAACTAAGCTTCTGTGGTGTAACGGTTGTGGCTAGAGATCTTGAGTTCAATGCTCAGGTTGGCCGTTGGGCAGAATTTTCTAACAAAAAATCTGTTGCCTTCAAAATAAATAACACGCGAGAGGCTGACATTTCCGGCCCAACCCAGGCTGTACGCGGAAGTGGAATGTTGGAAAATGGTAGTGTATTTTTACTTTCCTTATCCTATAGAAAGGAAAGTATGGTACCTATTTTCTTCTAATTTAAGGTAATAGAAAGTCGTGTGATGTTCTCACATAATGGGACTACCTGTCTTGCGCTGACAGTCTAAATAAATTAATAAAGCACTTTATAATCATGCAAAATGGAATTACATAATCGCTTGTAATGAGAGAAGACATGACATGACATTTTTCAATAATTAAACTAGTACCTTCAGTTTCTCTTCCTAATAATTTTGAAATAGCTCTAGGTAGGATCTAAAATATTTTATTTTCTACGTGTGTCTTCGCATGCAAGAAGTTTACTAAAACTAAATATTTGCCGAATCATCATTTTTAAAACGTTTGTTTTGTAATAATTCAGAATAATATAACAAGATGAGTCATGAATAGGAAGTAAACATTGCACAATGGAGATAAGCATTAAGGATTTTAGCAAAGCACACAAAAGAGATTAGCTTGTGGATTTCTGTCGTTCTACCAAAGAATTTCCTTCAATGTTCTTCCTTAAAAAATTGCTTTGTTTTAGTCACAATAATTACTATGATGTCACAATCACTCAAATTAGCCCCTTACTAAAAAAAAACAGTACTTGGGACTCGAACCACCGACCTCCAGGTTACGAGTCCGCCACCTTGGTTCCAAACAAAAATTCTCCGACTAAGTTGGTCCGGGCATGGTCAGCATCACAATGGTTTGAATACTAGTCCCAACTCCCCCACTAAGTCCTAACCTAGCTGGACGTTGCTTAACCTCAGTTATCTTAGCAGAACTTGGAGCCTGGCTGAGTACAGTCATTAATCAGCTAAATAAAACATTAATTGTTTTATTTGATTTCGCGTCACACTCAACAATATTTTTTTTTATTAAAAAAGGCGTCAAAACAGTCGAACAGCTTTCTAAGTAGGTATACATTACATACATCATAATGATGTAGACCAAAACGATACTTAAATTGGCATTAGCCACTATCAGACATTTTTGTTATATCTCGGTCTAAATTTTGCCTAATGGTTTAATTCGGGAAATGTGGGTTCTGACTCAAACTTGTTATCTCGATTTTGTTTTTTAATTCGCCTTAAATCAGCTATTGCTGATTTGTCAAGACAAGTTAGAAAGGACACGAATAATAGGTATATAAATAAACTTACCTTGCTAAAAATCACTCAGAAAAGCTTAAGACACTTCTCCTTTAAGAAGCACAAATCAGACTTTGAGAAGATTTCTTTGATCTTCGGACTAAATTTGAGCTATAAATTCGAAATTCAAGCTATGATACTTTCACAAACTACCCTGGAATACGAGGTGCTTCCCTTTTATATGGCCAGGAGGCTTTTAGAGAAGACAAGGAAGGGATGTTTAGGAATGTAAGCGGCTCTCGGGTGTAAATTAAAAGATTACTGAAGTCGGTTTTTCGAAAATCAATACTTAGGGCGCAATTATTCGACGTTTTTGTAACTGGGACCTCTGTGGCACTAAGGCCGAAATTAATAGACAAATTCTATATCACAGGTCATTGCTAAGCGTTGGTTTTCCTTATTTTACACAGTAGACAATCCGTGACTTCGCGCCACAGATGTATTATAAAAACGTCTATTAATTCCGCCCTAAGTATTGATTTTCGAAAAATCGAACTCAGTCAGTATCTTGATCGATAATGCGGCGGACTTGTAACCTGGAGGTCGGTGCTTCTAGTCCCGGATCTAGCGCAGATTTAGTAAACTAGTTTGAGTATAGTTGTGACATCACAAAAATGATTAAGACAAACATGATATAAATAAATAAATAAAGAAATCTCGATTTGCGTACTGTTTAAATAGGGAAAACCAGTGCTAAGTCATGACTTAAGAACTCGATTTTGTTTATTAATTTCTCCCTAATTGTGGCTTGTTTCTTTGGGATATACCATTGTACCTTTCAAATCGTTGTTGTAACTTGGCTACAGCTAGTCTCCAGCTAACTTTAGTTAAAAAATTGGCTTGTCCTGATGGATTGTCTATTTGTCTATGAGCCATAAAAATTCGTGAGAACTTGGGCTAACCTGGCTTGTTAGGGTTGGCTTGTCTGTTCTCTGTTTACAGTCATCTGGCTAGACTGAAATTGTATAATAGTGATATCATGAATGCTCTCTCTGTGTTATTTCTTCACAACTTGAGTGGGTAGCTCATTATTTGAAATCCAAATTTCATCATTTTCCAATAAATATCCAATAGCTAAAATCGTATCTATGAATGTAATGACCATAGAGTTGAAAGCGACTTTAAACACAAATTAAAAAAAAAAAACAGAATGAGAATCGGCCATACCTTTATTACCCATGGCCACCTATTCAAAAAAGAACCCCCTCCTCTTTGTCAATGTGGTGTTGTCCTTACGGTTGCACACCTCCTTGAATGCTCTATCTTTGCTCCTGCCCGTATCAATTTATCCGCTATGCCATCGTTACGTGACGATATTAATGAAATTGACGCCCTGATACTATACCTGAAACGAATAAAATGCTACAGAAAAAATTAGTTTGAAACGGAAACGGGGCGAAAGACCATTATGTAGTTAAAGCACCTAATTAAAAAAAAAATCTCGGAAGTAATTGGCTTGTCCTGATGGATTGTCTATTTGTCTATGAGCCATAAAAATTCGTGAGAATTTGGGCTAGCCTGGCTTGTTAGGGTTGGCTTGTCTATGGCCATAGGGCTTGTTAGGCATAATATCTATCTTCTTAATATATAAATGTCAAAGTCACTCACTGACCACTGACCACTGACCACTGACTGATCATCGCTCTACAGCCCAAACCGTAAGTCCTAGGAAGCTGAAATTTGGTAGGTAGCTTTGTCTTATAGTCTATATGTGCAATAAGACGGGATTTTTCGAAACTCCCACTACAACACCTGCCATTGGCGAAAAAGGATTTTGTGCTTTCACGGCCATGCCTCGGCCCGCAAAGCGGGCGACAGCCCGCTAGTGAGTATATAAAAGAGAACATCACCTGAGCCTCCTCATAGCTTCTGAAAAAGAAACTTGTATCTGAATTTGTAACATGGTATCGCCAACCCATCAAGTAATTGGACGGAAGCGATTTCGCCATCGGTCCCTTTGGAGCATTCCTGGTTTGAAGAAGGAATTTCGTGTTTCTTTCTTTACGTTATCTTGTTTCCTTATCATTATTCCTCCGGTTTCTGAGACTTGCTCAAAAAAAATGGAACCCTCATTGATAAAATATGTGTGGCAAACAATATGAAATGAATCACAAGATGTAAAAGAACAATAGACACCATTGTGTTTACCGCTGACGAATCTCAGGTTTTCTTCTTTCGAGGTTATTTATACTTATCAAATCGATGATAACGTAACCCTTCTTTTAATCAGTACCAATAATAATAATAATAATAATGTTGTTGTTGTAGCCAGCTTGGCTACAGCTGGAGGGGTGAGTGATGGTCTCCAGCCAACTTTATTTCAAAGTTGGCTCGTACTGAACCACATATTTCTATGTGCGATCAACCATCATGAGGACTTGGACTTTTCTTTATAAGCCATTAAACCCTTAGGAAACTGCAAGCATAGCCTGGCTTGTAAGGGTTGACTGGTCTGTTCTCTGTTTATAGTGCTCTAGCGAAACACTGATCTTCTCCCTGTTTAACGTCCCCCAGCCAGACAAAAATAGAAATACTCTTTAGTGGAAGGTAACAACCAGGTGAGGTTAATGCTCAAAGCATTTTCTACCACCTAACCCTCAGAGTCTTATTATTATGTGGTCACAAACTCGAGAAAAATTCATGCACTGGGTGTGATTCAAACCAACGGATCCTTACGCTACCTGGATTACCAGACTAGGGCCTTAACCACTTGACTACCAGTGCAACACTTGACTACCAGTTGACTAAGAGCCACAGACGTATTACAAAAACGTCTATTAATTCCGCGGGCCTTTAGTCAGTAGTCTCATGCCTTTTTACTTTTCCTATTCTAACCGACCTCGGTAGCTTGATCGGTAAGGCAGGACTTGTAACCTGGAGGTCGGTGGTTCAAGTCCCACTTTCAGCAAGCGAGTTTGAGTAGTTGTGATATCACGAAAGTGATTAACACAAATATGATAACTACTTTTCCTATCCTTTATCTACAGAAAAGTAATGTTGTGATAAATTGGTACGTTCTGGGCTTCATTAAAAATAAAATCTGATGCCGAAGTTTCTGAGAGTTGCGTAACGAATAATAGACCGACAAACTGTCATACATCAAATGAATAAATTATTTATTCTTTTCTAATCGAGTAAGTATCTACAGATACTCGGAAGTAATTAGAAGAATAAAATCATATCGGAATTTCATAATAATTATGCTGATTAGGTACCTACTTCCTGAAAATGTTTTTCTTCTTCTTCAAACTCAAAGACGCAAAAGTACCTCCTACGTAATTACTTGCTGAATAATAAAATGATGATCTTTGACAATGACTATCAGAATAGGCATGTAAGATTTTTATTAAAGAGCACTGAAACTTCCTTCTATTTTCCAAACAATGAACTTGTTTGGTGAACGCATGGAAAATCACTTGAGGAGAACGTTATATAAACATTATCCAACCAAAGAAAATGTTTCAGTCCACCGTAGATTCACACAATCGGAGCTTAAAAACGTTCTTTTTTATACAGAAAGTAAAACGGAAATTTCTCTCATAGTTTCAAATTCAGATCCTCGATACCTTTCATATTAATAATTTACCGACCTAATGAAGTACCTACCTCAAATAGAAACGGTTCGAGTACTCGAAGGACCAATCAATTATTTAGTTATTTTAATTTTCTGAAAATCATAGGTACCATAGTAAAAAAAAGAGTGTAGTGTCATTTATATTTATTTATTTTTAAATCAGGGACATAATCGATAACTATATTTATAAAGGTACCTCTACCTCTATCTCTCATGTTATAAAATTGTTTTTATTCGTACCTATTTAATGTTTGATTTGTTTTTGCTTCAAAAGGGTTCTATTTAGTGAATAAAAAAACGAACACAATACTTCCGATTTCTAATATTAGAAATTTCTCGGAAGTAAAAATGTATCAAAAGTCAGTAGTGTATCTTCTACTTTGTTTGGGTGTTTGTCTATTGTTTCCTGAAGGATTGGCGGAGATCCAGCAAGGTCGCTTTCGAACCAAAAATATGATTGACAGCTCGGCATCCAGTCCTGTTCAAGAGAAGACCAGCTTACTAAATGAGAGTGGGCGGGGTCCTGTTCAAGAGAAGACCAGCTTACCAAATGAGAGTGGGCGGGATCCAAGGCAGTCCAGAGACACTGGGTATTTGTGTAAGTACTGACTGTAATGTATACAGTGCTAGGTATACAGGGTGGTTGAAACCATCTGGACACTTTCTTTTTCAAGTGAACCGCTCGAGTTGGATAGTAAATAAATGTGTGTTTTTTGTACGTGTTACGACTGTTATGTGTCGTGTATCATTTGCTCATAACTCTGCGCCTATGAGGTAATTGTGATCAACTCCGAAAATCCAAATATAAGTCAATTGTTCTGTTAGTGATCTAACCCAGGTTACCGTGGGAGCAATGCATAGCGCGCTAACTCACTCGGCCACGGTGACTACATTCAGTATTAAATTCTAACCTTTTTAGATATTTTTTTTATTTTTTATTAATATTCGTGTTTTATATTGACCTTCTCCTGACAGTCCTATCCGCTTGAGAACACCTCTAAAATTAGTAGAAGAAAAATTCAACAGATAGGTGGGAAAAATTGTGAAAGTTTTTTACCAATTTTCTTAGAGGACTTTCTTCAAAGCGGGCTATCAAAAGAAATAAAATGTAATCTCCTTCTATTTTTTTTCGACATTCCAGTGTCAGGTGGGGTGAGCGCACTGGGCGCCTTGCTCTTCATCAAGGTGAAAGCTGTGCTGTTCATCATCGCGGTGATCCTCATCATCGGCTGCTCACCAAAGTGATCGGGGGGGTCAGTCTCATGTGCGGGATGGGGGGGCCGTGTGAGGGGGGCCTGGCGGCTTTCCCCTCCGCGGGCCACAAGAAGGAGTACGCCCATTTCCACAACTACAACGTTCCCGCGGAGGATGACCACTACCGCAGAGCCCTGCAGACGTTCGACCTGGGCTTCCTGGCGAAGCTGATGAGAAGGTTGGCCTTTTTGAGTACATTACTTTCGAATTCAGACCCACATAATATTCAAATTCAGGTGAGAACCGTACCTCATTAGCTTGATCGATAAAGTTGTGACATCACAAAAATGGATTAACATAAAATATGTGATTTTTTTCTTCTTTAAAAAAAAAAAAAAAAATGAGTATTTTCACAGCCTTTTGTATTTCGCAGCCATGAAACAGTA
This sequence comes from Bactericera cockerelli, assembly GCA_024516035.1. Lineage (NCBI taxonomy): Eukaryota > Metazoa > Arthropoda > Insecta > Hemiptera > Triozidae > Bactericera > Bactericera cockerelli. The sequence continues at coordinate 44,375,143 of CM044957.1, forward strand.
ATACTGTAGACGCTTGTGGTCTGAGTGGTAGCCTGCCCATCCCGTATGGGGTGAGAAGTGACACAATTTAGGCGCTGGGTCAACACAAGCTCACCAGAAGGTATCCCTTATAAACAACTGTAACCAAATTAAAAATACAAACTTTTGTCGGCACGGGGGATCGAACCCGGGAATTTTTCAATGGTAGAAAAGCAGTTTAAAAAAAATCTGTGGTGGCAAGTTAAAAAATCTTCTCTTTGCACTTTTTGGATCTGATTCCGATGTCAAGATACCTATTATCGGAAGTATAATTTGTTGTGCAATGTATTCCTTTGACAATGTTTTTTGATAAAGTCACATTTTTCTAAAGGTGCAGCTAGAGTTGTAGATAACACGCAAGAGTTTCTTACGAGACAACGAATAATTCACTGTGGACATTTTTTAAAGCCGATAGATAAAGTCTTTGACATTCCTACCAATGGAGGGTAAAAGACAGGTCATGTTATAACCATTCTGGTTGAAAGCAAAGGTATAAACCCTGCCAGCGTCGATGGTGCGTTGATACACTTTGTGATGGTGACATTCCGGCCCAATCCAGGCTGGGTGAGGTTGATGTGGGTAGCAGGTATGTGAGTTTCCTGCGAATGGAGGGTAACACCCCCGTCGTGATATAACTATGCAGTTGAAAGCGACGTTAAGCCCCCCCCCCCCCCAAAAAAAGAAAGAAAAGGTAAATTCTAATTAAAATAGAACCAAATAATTGCAACTAAAACTTGATTATTTTAGTGATTGTTATTTTTTGCAGTGTGGATTTTGTTGATTTGGCGTTCAACGTGTTGAATCTAGAAGAGAACGAATGCAGGAAGAAGTTCGTGTGTCAAACAGACAATATTGCCTCTGACAATCTGGTCATGTCTTACATTGTCGAATCTTTCAAGTAAGTATACAAGTAGTTGTGTGAACTGAAGACCTCACTGCTGTAAAAACCCAATGGACTTACTTCTGAAGCCGTCATGGGAACCCGGGTGGCAATGAGGTCTAAACTTAGATAGTAATTTTCGAAACACCATTGAACATACAGAATTAACTCAGAGGTTAAGCACTCGCTTGCCATGCGGAAGGTCCTGGGTTCGATCCCCCGAGCCGACAAAAATTCGTATTCTTAATTTGGTTAAAATTGTTTGTAAGGGATACCTTCCGGTGCGCTCGGGTTGACCCAGCACCTAATTGGGAAGTATTGTGTCACTTCTCGCACATCAGAGGGGAGGCATACTACGGGATGGGCAGGCTAAAACACAGACCACAAGCGTTTACAGTAGCTCCTGTTTCATGGCTACGAAATAAAAAAGTTTAATTAAAATTACCCACAATATTAATCTTTTCCGCATATTATTCTGATCTGTCCACAGAGAACACCTACAGAAGTACAGGTCCCAGCAGAGTCTCAACAGCACAGAGAAACGTGACTGCAACCTTCTATATCCTGAATGCAAGCAGAACCTAAATCCTGGGCTTTTCAACTTGTTACAGTATTAAATACCATCAGCAGTACCTGTAGCCCAGTGGTTCCCAACCTTTTAGCCATCGCGGCACACCTTACATGAATCTAATTTTCCCAGGGCACCCCGCCCCCCTGAAGGGAAAACAATTAAAGATGGAAAAAAGGAGGTTTTATCAATCATTAATTCTTTTCTTTTTTTTTTTTAATAATTTTTTTCCTACTCCCGAAATCTCGCGGCACACCTAGCGGGGCCTTGCGGCACACAGGTTGGGAATCACTGCTGTAGCCCATTCCAGAAACACTTTCCACTCTCCAAATCCCCGAATCTCCGTTTCAAACGTCATTATTATTATTAAACATATTAGATCAAGTTTTATTTACATAGTATACATTCATGGACTTGAAGTAATGATATTTTTCGGTTCCAGGTGCGGTTAGCTCTTTGAGAAGGTGGGTTTTTAGTGAGTGGAAATCCCACACCCCAAGTCAAGATGACCTGGGTGTCTTTAAAAGATTTTTTCCTGCCTTCAAAAAAAAAAAAAAAAAGTATACATTCATGGAAATTGACATTCATATTTTATATGAATTAATGCCAACGTTTACTCTTAATTGGTTATTGCATTCAAATTAACCAATCAGAGTGCGTTGTGTGACAGTTGAAAGGGAAATTCGGAGAGAAGAAAGTGTTTCTGGAACGGGCTACTGATGTGTAAATATATCTCTTCCTGCAGAATTTTTGTTAATGAGAGATTGCCTCTCAGAAAAATAGTGACCCAGGAATTTAACACCCTGCAGATACGATGCTGTGGATTGAGGTGCTATATTAAACTGTTAACGTAATGGGACTTCCTGTCTCGTGCCGATACTCTAAATAAAGCACTACTATACTATAATAAGTTCAACTGGTCATATTGTAGAAGACTTACTTTTCTCCTATTTGTAATAATTGAGAGGTAGTGTGATTTTTTTTCCATTATAAATAATTTTATTTTACAGGTAAAAATATTGCAAAAACACATGAAATTATGAGTCTTTATAATAATCAAGGGCCGAGCAAAGGATATTTTGAAAACAAAAATTATTATCTCCTGATTATGCTAGGGCTACAAAGTGCCTCCAAAGGAGATGTGTGTATCAAATGAATGCCAAGTTCATGTAATCTGAATTATTTAACCACGATAGCTACACTACATAATATCATTTCCTTTTGTAACAATAATTTCCATGTTACATGAACTTGGCAGTCATCTTGTAAATTCCATTATGAAGAGAAATCATTTTTGATTTGGAAAACTTTACTTCTGGGATATAATTAATATGTAACTAACTATAGAAGTAATTAAATTTACAAAGAATTTTCATTTTCATTTTTTTTTTTCGTGACACCAAATGTTTTTTTTTATATCTGAATTAAGTATATACCTATATCAGTACATACCATTAAAATTTAAGTAATTTTCACGTTACATGAAATTGGCAGTCATCTTGGAAATTCCATTATGAAGAGAGATCATTTTTGGCTTGGAAAACTTTACTTCTGGGATATAATAATGTGTAACTAGTAGTAATAAAATTTACAAAGAATTTTCATTCTATTTTTGACACCAAGTGTTGTTTTTACTTCCTATAAGGAGTATAAGGTATAGAAAGAATTGTTTATCTGAATAAAGTATATCAATACCAATATCCCATTAAATTTTAAGTTCATACATATTTATTTATTAAGTACTGTAACTTCAAACAGTTACTTTCAATGTTACTAAGAAAGTCTAGTATGATTTTATGGAAATCATCATTAGACATAACGTGATTTTTTTAAAACAAAAAACATCAAGTTTAAGAAAAAGGATAAACAAAATGGTATTTCACAGTGCATAATAGTACTTAATCAATGCAAACACTTTAGGCCTAATTCACATAAATTAATAATCAAAGAAAATTTTACTAACACAGAGGATCGAAAGAAAATATATACAAAAGAATCAGTTCCGTCTTCTAAAGAAAACTCTCAATGACATCATTTTTCTCAATCAATACATTATTTTTATGACCACTTCTAATGCAACATAGATTCTGAAGTGAAGTAATAATAATAATAATAATAATAATAATAGTAGTAGTAAAAATAATAATAAGAGATACACATTATTTTATACTGCCCTATTAGAACTAGAGTACCTCTATTCCAGCAGTTGTTTTGGTCATATTATTACGAGTTCAAAGTCTCAAATGAATGAGAAAAAATGCATGCACTGGGATGGATTCGAACCAACGGACCCCTACACTACCTGAATCATCAGACTAGCACCTTCACCACTACCATCACCAGAGTAAGGAATGCTTCAGTTTTGTTTTGCCCGTGACTTTCGCTTCACAATGTGGACAGCATCAATCAGCACAGCACTGTCGTGGTCACTCTCCTTCTCTCTCTTGTCTATCCTCTTCGTCATGAGGCTGTCTATCTCCTGTTTCAACCGCCGCACGTAGGCTCCCAACTGTTTGTAATGGTTCAATCCCATCGCTAGAATGGCAATGCTCGTCACCATGATACACAGCAGAACGTTGTTCATATCATTCAGCACATGCTCGGACACTCTCTTCAGGCCCGGATCAAACTCGTAGCTGATGAGCTTGTACGTCGAGTTGGCCTGGAATTCGCGCGAGAGTTTCTCGCGGGCGAGATCGTAGATATTCTTATTGAGACTCGTTTCTAAGACGAGGTTGTACCTCATGCCCTCAGCTAGAGGAACGTGTGTGAGGGGGATGAGGGCGCTCGCCTCGCTCAGGTGAGGGACAGACGAGAGGCGCAACACCACAATGGGGTCGCTGCTCTTGCTTCTGAACAGCTTCAGCGTGAGGGTCCTCAGGTGTTTGCTCTCGATGTATACCGCGATGTCGCAGGTGCTGACCGCCCGCAGCGTGGAGAATGTTTTCCCGATGATGATGTCGCGATCTGACACCTGTGGGAAAAGAAACAACCGGTATGAAAAGAAAAGTACTAGAGTAGCATAAGAATTCAATATATTTTTTCATTTTTTTATCAAAGAATATGATTTTAATAACTGATCATCCAGAGCAGAAGAGTGAGAATAATAATATCGTCTTACTTATACTGCCCGATGAGAACTATTAAGTCCCATTATTCCAGCAGTAAGCCCAAGACATATTATTATGTGGTAAAAATCCCAAATGGATAACTTGTCATGTCCCGGCTGGGTTTCGAACCCGCGACCTCTGGTATCTCTGGATTCAGAGAGTGCCGCCTTTACCACTGAGCCACCGGGAGAGTGATGCACCGTGCCCATGAATGATGCTGCATTCAACTTTTGGATGGCTATGCTGATTCATTGTTTGAGAAATTCAGACGATCTAGAATATCTAGATGTAAAAGAATATCCGAATATATCTGGAGAGCTGTATCGAGCTTCTTCGAGAATATCAAGCAAATAAATTTATCTCTGTACTTTAATGAAATTTACAGCACTTCTTTGATCACTCTCAATATTGATTTTCCGTCGACTCACAAAATCGCGTGCACAAATTGAAATTGAATCTCTCACATTATCATAGTCGTAAATATCACTAATCATAAATATCCTATAAAATATATAAGACCTGTTTGACTGCTGGAGTAAAGGGACTTTTCAGTCTTACCTCGGCAGTATAAACAAGGAATATTCTATTCTATTCTATTCTAATCGCTTTACACACGTTCACGTGGGACGAGAATTCGAACAAAGAGAATCATAACTGGACAGGAATTTTGTGAGAAATACCCCGGTCAATGTGCTGATGAGAACTTGTACAGAGGAAAACATTATCTGAACAGTTATTTTTTACATTTGAATTGAGAAATTGTACAAAGGAAAACATACCTATACAGGAAGTCACCGTGGCAGAGTGAGTTAGCGCGCTAGGCATTGCACGCATGGTGACCTGGGTTCGATCCCCAGCGGGGCAGGATTTTTTCTGCTCTGTACTTGCATGTTCGGGGTCCACTCATACCTCGTGAGCAATATGAATAGTTACTTGTATGAGTAACAACCCAGTGGTGGCATTACCAGAGTAAAAAGAAATTAATGTAAGTTATCATATTTGTGTTAATCACTTTCGTGATATATCACAACTACTCAAACTCGCTTTACTAAATTTACGCTGAAACCGGGACTTGAACCACCGACCTCCAGATTACAAGTCCGCTGCCTTATCGATCAAGCTACTGAATATAATAGAATTCGAAAAGTGAAGGAGGCTATTAGTAATGCTGCGCTACCCACAAAGATTGTGAAGAGGCCTTGTGCTTCACCATAAATAAAAAAAAATCATCATCATCAACATACCTGTACAGGAATCTGGTGGGGAATGGCTCGCTCAATGTGTTGATTCACATCAGGACCGGTCTTGAGCTGCACCACATAGCTACACTGCGGCTTGAGGCCCCTGATCCTGAACTGTCCATATGAATCATCAGTAGGCCGTTGTCACCATGTTTCTGGACCACCCTGTATATACACATGTCCTAACTAAAGGGCGGGGTTATTGCCTATGGCAATCTCTTCCACCCAACCCAACTGTAATATTAATTGTAAATGTATATGTATTCAATAAATAAAGTTTTATTTCAAATTCAGCATACCTGTACTGGAATCTGGTGAGGAATGGCTCGCTCAATGTGTTGATTCACATCAGGGCCGGTCTTGAGCTGCACCACATAGCTGCACTGAGGCTTGAGGCCCCTGATCCTGAACTGCCCATTGCTTTCTGTCACCGCCTCCTCCTGGAGTTGATCACACTCAAAGCTGGACGAGGGCACGCCCACCGCTACCACAGTCACACCCGCGTCTGGCTCCTTGTCCACGGAGGTGACCGAACCAAAAGCACTGTACGCGATGCGAACACCCCTGGGGAACAAAATGAATGACATTTTATTCCGAAACAAAGGCACTGTATGCGATGCGAACACCCCTGGGAAAAAAAATTAATGATTTTTTTTTTTTTTTTTTTTTTTTAAAGAGTTTATTTATTTATTTTCTTTATAAAGAAACATTTATACAAAGGTACTTCTCCTAAGCTTTGAAGGGCTTCTAAGAGATCATATTTGTGTTAATCACTTTCGTGATATCACAACTACTCCAACTCACTTTACTAAATTTATGCTGAAACCGGGACTTCACCGACCTCCAGGTTACGCCTTATCGATCAAGCTACTGAGGTCAGAATTTTTTAATATCAAATGAATGATATTTTAAAAAAAAGAAGAAGAAAAAAAAAAAAAAATGAGTGTTTTACAGCCGACCCCAAGTAGGTTTGGGAAAAGGCAAAGTGAAAGAAGAAGAAACAGGAGCTACTGTCGACGATTGTGGTCTGTGTTGTAGCCTGCCCATCTCGTAGTATGCCTCCCCTCTGATGGGCCAGAAGTGACAAAATACTTCCCATTTAGGTGTTGGTTCAACACGAGCCCATTTAGGTGTTGGTTCAACACGATCCCTTACAAACAACTGTAACCAAATTTTGAATACAAATTTTTGTCGACGCGGGGGATCGAACCCGGGACCTTCCGCATGGCAGCGAGTGCTTAACCACTAAACTATTCATGCGCATATCAAATATTGATTAGTCATTTGAAGCTTCAATCTCACTTATTAGAATGTACAAGACCTACTTAAAAAATGAAGTTTATTTTTTGAGTGTGAACCAATTTTTTTCTAATTAATAAATCGTGAGGAAAGAAACTGGCCAATTAAACCCATGCACTTATTTTTAGGTGCTGAATAGAAATTTGAGAGAGAACGTAAAAATATTTATCAAAAAAAAATACTTTACAACTGGTGCCACATGGGCACTAAACTTGCCTAAACGACACAGTTTACTTCTTTTTTTTTTTTTTTTTTCCTCTTTCCTTTTCTTCCTCTCATGTTCTTTGATACAGGTGGTTGTGAGAGCCACGTATTACATTTGTGATAATAGAAGTTGAATCACCAGTATAGAATTCGACCTCATTTAGGCTGGATTTTGAGGTTCTGGTTAAGCGGTAAGTTCAGATATACTTATTGAAAAAATATAGGAAAAATATGAGTTTTCATTGTTTTCTTTTAAATTTATAATTGAGTAGTCAACGATAAATCAATGATAGTAATGAGGAAATGCATTTACCTCCATTTAACTTGAGCAGAGGCTGCTCCAGTAACATTGAAGATCTGAGAGGCTGGTTGAAACATGTATTCCTTCATCATTGGTCGCACATAGTACTCATTGGGGCTAAGAGAACGGAATGACACCTGAAATTAAGTGATATAAAATACTCGAATATAAAGTCACATTTTGCCAGCGTCGATGGTGCGTTGAAAGCAAGGGTTCTCGTAGGATCACCGAAGTTAAGCAATGTCCAGCGAGGTGCAGACTTCGTCATGCTGGCATTCCGGCCCAACCCAGGCTGGGTGGGGCCGGATAAACCTGTTAATGTGTACCCTCATTAACAAGTTTTTGAGTTTCCTGCGAATGGAGGGTAACACCTCCGTCGTTATATGAGCATGCAGTTGAAAGTGTAATTATCGTGTAATTTTTAAACCGGTTGGTTATTAATATTGTTGTTGTCACCAGCTTGGCTAAAGCTGGGGTGTGATGGTCTCCAGGCAACTATATTTCAAGGTTGGCTCGTCCACATATTTTTATGTGCGATCAACCATCGTGAGAACTTGGGCTATTTCTGGGTGGAAGAGGCAATAACCCAGCCCTTTAGTTAGGACATATGTTTCTATATATTTTTCCATTCATTTTCATTTTTATGGTATACATTGATTCCATTTTTTCATTGTTGAAATAATTATTTGTATTGTACATAATAATATCGCCTTATTTATACTGCCCAATTAAGACTATTAAAATCCCATTATTACAGCAGAAAGCCCAAGACATATTATGATGTGGTAAAAATTCCAAGTGGGAGTATAACATGTCAAGTCCTGGCTGGGTTTCGAACCCAAGACATCTGGATTCACAAAGTGCCGCCTTTACCACTGAGCTACCGGGACAGTACATATGTCCATTTAAATCTAAAGTGTTGAATAATGATCATAATAATAATAATAATAATTTACGTGGATGCGCTTACCTTTCCATCTTCTCCGGTAAGAGAGTTGCGCCGATATGATTTGCCACCTGACAATGAGACAAGAACGCCTGACAGGGGACTTGAGTCACTCTTGTCTCTCACTTCTACTATGATCTCTGCCAGTTTGTGTGCTTCGAAATCTCCCTTGTTATCGGGTCCAGTCAGAACATAACCTTCTTTCTCAGCAGTTACACTGTAAATATTTTTAATAATAATATTTACTGATTAAAATAGAGAGATTAGTTGATGGCATGGATATTCAGAACTATTACCTGCTGATGAGAGCAAATGAGCTCGAAACAGCTGTCCAGGTATGTTCTGATATTCATGCACATGTAGTACAACTTCTCACTTTTCTGTTTATACTGGATATACTGATTTGGTTTTCAATCAGCATTTGTATCATACTGTTTTTCTTTTTTAGTAATTATATCACTTTCGAGATGTCACACCTACTCAAATTCACGCTGCTATTTTTTATAAACCGAAATTGGGACTCAAACCACCGACCTCCAGGTTCCAAGTCCACTGCTTTATCGATCAAACTACTGAAGTTTGTCACACTGTAAATAATGACCATGCAAGTAATTCGGTTAAAAAAATATCTCTCAGGGAAAAAATCGGCAGTCAGATGTTTTATATAGGTACTTTTTTCTGCTGTAAATATGAACAAAAAAAATAGGTTTAGTTTTTTTAAGTCCAAAAAAATGGACAGCATCTCGCTTATTACAGATTAATATGAAGATACTACAAATAAAATATTCAAGTAAGTATCAAAATCTTTAGGGGATAATTCAAATAATAAATAGAAGTAGTGGTTCCAGATGGAACATTATACTTACACTATTTCTTCGTGCATTCTGAATGGACCGAACTTGTACTTTCCTTGACCGTCGGTAGTTTTGTTGTCCAAGAGAACTCCCATTTTATTGCTAACTTTCACTATCACATCTGCTAAGGGAGGCTTGACAGCTCCCTCAATAAGCTTTCCTGTTTCTGCCGTGAAAAACTCATCAGCCACCTAGAATTAAACATGAAATAGATTCTTTTAATCTTAATATATAAATGTCAAAGTCACTGACTGACCACTCACTGATCATCGCTCTACAGCCCAAACCGTAAGTCCTAGGAAGCTGAAATTTGGTAGGTAGCTTTGTCTTATAGTCTAGATGTGCAATAAGACGGGATTTTTCGAAATTCCCACTACAACACCTGCCATTGGCGAAAAAGGATTTTTTGCTTTCACGGCCATGCCTCGGCCCGCAAAGCGGGCGACAGCCCGCTTGTGAGGTATAGGGCTTGAATTAATGAGCGACGCTAAAGCGGAGATTGTTACTATGGTGTTGTTATTAGCATGGTAACAGTCAATCACATGGCTTAAATCACGTACTATAGTAGCAGTGTCCACTACAGCAGCGTTCATTTTCAGCGACGCTATAGCAGAGGGTGTTACTATTCTGTTGTTATTACCGTGATATTAGCCAATGACATGCCTGAAATCAGATACTATAGTAACATTGTCCACCACAGCAGCGTTCATTATTTTTTATTATTAATATATTTTTATATATATTTTTTTTTTTTTTTTTTACAAATTAGATCATTAATTTGGGTCTACAACTTCAAAGTTGGATATTAAAAAAACAAATTAAGATATGGCTCTAATTATGACTATTTGTGTAACAAATGTAAGCAAATCACACTTTAACATACTCGAAATCTCGAATGCTGGCAATCGCTATCCTACCGTTCGACCAATTTGAAGAAAAAAAATCAGTTATAAAATCGGCGATTTTAAAAATCAGTAGACAACAGAGATAATGAATACTTAAGCACTACAAAAAAAGAGTAAAATTAAACAAATTTGTTCCTACGGTTATACACTCGTTACACAAGAGCATCAAAAATTCTCTGTTTTTTTTTTTTTTATTCAAATTCTCTGGTTCTTATTTATTAAAACTACCTATTTGATAATTTGCTATACTTGTGTAAAAAATGCATTTTCTCCTAAATAGATGAGCAAGTGCATAAATCGTCGAGAGAAAAAGAAAGCGAAATCGGTTGAATGGAAGAGCTCACAGTGTGAGAATCCTGCCGTTGAAACCATAAAAAAAAATGTATGTATGGTTTTATTTGTGGTGAAGCACAAGGCCTCTTCACAATTTTTTGTGGGTAGCGCAGCATTACTAAGAGCCTCCTGTACTTTTCGAATTATTCTATTACATTAATTTCTTTTTACTCTGGTAATGCCGCCACTGGTCGTTACTCATACAAGTAACTACTCATTTTTCCTCACGAGTCACGAGGTATGAGTGGAAAATGTTACCTGGCAATCGTTGTGTCCGATATAGGAGATGGACTGAGGAAAGAAGAGAAGTAGAGAGGCAGAGGGCGTCACTGTTATCTGCTCGTGGTAAGTCAGTGGTATTTGAAATTGATATTCGTAATGACCGGGCGAGGTGTTTTTTCCTTTCAGAGGGCCTAGTCTGGTGAGAAAAATCAAACATAGGTTCATTTAGTACAAATATTGAACAACAATAATACTTGTCTTTTTTTCAAAATAACCAAGAATCGCCAAGCTGGAGAAAACCATCACTCAATGACATAGCTCAAATACCCAGAGCCCACGCAAACGAGGTCCAGGGAGGAGGAGAATATCCTAACTGACAAACTGGAGACTGTGTTTCAATAAAATATATTGCTGAAAATATTCCGGATTGCGACATAAAAATTAAAATTGACATTATGATCACCAACATTCGAAACGAATACACAAGCAAAAAAGAAGATTTTTTTTTAAAAAGATGAGTGTTTCACAGCCTTTTTTTATTTCGTAGCCATGAAACAGGAGCTACTGTAGACCCTTGTGGTCTGTTTTGTAGCCTGCTCATCCCGTAGTATGCCTCCCCTCTGATTATTGTTATTATTCGACACTTTTTTAATTGGACATATATACAACACAGATAATTACAAATTAATGTACAATATAAAAGAAGTAAAGAGAGAAAAAAATGAAGAAAAATAAATATATACATAATATAATAAATGTCCTAACGAAAGAGCAGGGTTATTGCGTTTGGCAATAACCCTATACTTCCCATTTAGTCACACAATACTTCCCATTGAGGTGCTGGTTCAACACTAGCACATCGGAAGGTATACCTTACAAACAAGTGTAACCAAATTTTGAGTACAAATTTTTGTCGGCGCGGGAGTTCGAACCCGGGACCTTCCACATGGCAAGCGAGTGCTTAACCACTGAGCTATTCGTGCGCTCTTACCTATTGATCAATCCTTTTTGGTTATTCATTATATTGATGTGAAGATCGTCAACTGCTTTGTCCGAGATTATCTTGGATGAGAACTGATGACTGATTGCTGTAAGCGTGACGGGACCCTGTCCGGATTGCCACTTGAATTGCGTCTCTGCGTAACCATGACAACTGACGGGTGTAAACACATATTTCCCATTCTTAGGAACGCAAGTTGAAGTTACTCCATCGGCTAAGCTTAGCTCTCCGGTGATTTTCTCGTTTGATTCTAGGATGTATTTTACCTATAAGCCAATGAAATCAGATATTATTCCACCACCATGTATAAGAACTTTCAATTTACTTTATTACATGCATCACCTGATCATTAAATCAGTTGAATGTAATTGGACACTTTTACAACTAACAGGGTGGACACTATAATAAATGTCTGGCTGGGGAAGGTAAACAGGGAGAAGACCAGTGTCTCGCTAGAGGACTATAAACAGAGAACAGACTATCCAACCCTTACAAGCCAGAGTAGCTTGCAGTTTCCGAAGGGTTTAATGGCTTATAAAGAAAAGTCCAAATCCTCATGATGGTTGATCGCACATAGAAATATGTGGTTCAGGACGAGCCAACTTAGAAATAAAGTAGGCTGGAGACCATCACTCCCCCCTCCAGCTGAAGTCAAGCTGGCTACAACAACAACAACAACTATTACAATTCCCAATTTTTGGCTTTCGCAGTGCGCCAATCGTACTATGTCTCAAACAAACAAGAACTACATAACTGTTATAGCATTAGCTTAACTTTTGCTCGAAGTCAATTTTGAGGAATTATTTTTCTCACAAGCGATTTCTGGAAACTATGCGATTTTAGTGTAAGTGACCACAGGAGATAAAAATAATAATATCGCCTCATACTGCCAGACTAGGACTAAACCCATTATTTTAGCAATTAGCCCGAGGCGTATTATTTTGTGGTCAAAATTTCAAATGGGAGGATATTTTATCATGTTCCAGCTCATTGGCTTGATCGATAAGGCGGCGGACTTGTAACCTGGAGGTCGGTGGTTCAAGTCCTGTTTTCAGCGTAGATTTATATAAAAGCAAGTTTGACTAGTTGTGATATCACGAAAGTGATTAACCAGGCGCGGCCGGTGCTAAGGAGCTGTGGAACTGCAGCACCCCTAGACGAAAAAAAACAGAGGATTTTCTCAAGTCCTAGCTCACATTTCTAGAATAATGAATGAACAATTATTATGATTAGCATGGTGTAAACAAACTCAAACTCTTTAGATACTAACTGAGCTACTCTATAAATCCAATTTTAGTCCGGTTTATGTGGTAGCACCCCCAAAACATTAGCCACCGGCCGCGCCTGTGATTAACACAAATATGATAACTTAACTATAACTCATGTTCCAGCTGGGTTTCTAACCTCGCGACCTCTCTATTACTAGACAGACGCCTTGACCATTGGGCTACCGGGACTGACGAGACAGAAATTTTTTCTTACCTTGGTACTGTGGGAGCTCACGAAAGACACAGACACCCCTGTCTGCCTCAGAGTGGGTGCGATGGCTACTAAGGAATCAATGGTCACTCTTATGGTCTCCTGCTCCCAGCACCACTCTCCTCCGTTCTGCAGAATGATCTCGTACTCCCCAGGCAATATATTTGATACCGAGTACTCTCCGTCTGAAACCAGATAATTTATTTGTTTAATTAACTAATCTCACTTAAACGGCACGAATAATAATAATAATAAAGAATTATATTATTTATGTACAATGTTTAAATACTTATAAATTTCCCTCTATGTACTATGTGTACTTTTATTTATTTATTTACACTTTATTAACCCAGATGGGGCTGACGTCCTTCCAGAAGGACGTCCTTCTGGAAGGACGTCAGCCCCATCTGGTGAAAGGTACAACGTTGTGGAATTTTTCTAATTAATTCAGCTTGTTGAGGTTAGTTGGCGACACCTTAAGCTCTTTGTTTTGAGTCCGAGTGATAAGTTGACAACACTTATTTTGATTCAGGACTCAATTTATATCACTCCAAAAAAATAAAACAAAAAATTTCACCGCGTTATCTGGGTTAATAGGACATATTATATACAATACAAATAATTACAAATTAAAATACAATAGAATAGAAGAAAAAAATAAAGAAAAAATAAATAAATATATACATAATACATAATATAATTATGTATTATGTCCTAACTAAAGGGCGGGGTTATTGCCTTGGGTCTTTTAGGGAATTGGTCTACTTTTTTGTATCTCTAACAAATTCTTCAATTTAATTTAACTGGTATTAAATTTCGAACAATTATAAATATGGGTTGATTTTTCTAATAATAAAAATAAAATAAAAGAAAAAAACTTGCTAAAAAGTTAGGATCGAGTTTAGCAAATATTTGTTTAGCATTTTCTTTGTTTTCTACTTTTTGAGGAAAAGGCCAGACCTACATCACTATTTACACAAACTGCCTCCCGTTCCACCAAATACCAGTGGTGGTATTATGAACAAGAAATGAGTTTCTTAGGCAAATGCTGTTATTAGGTGACTCGTATTAAAATGGTAAGTCCCATTATTGAAACGGTAAGCCCAAGACGTATTATTATGTGTTAGAAATCCCATATGTGAGGATATCTTCTTATGTCCTGGCTGGGTTTCGAACCCACGACCTCTGAATTCACAGAGCTACCGGAACAGACATCTTAAGAAGTGATTGCAGAGAAACAATAAAGTAAGGTGTAAATTTTAAACATTAATTATTATGTATATTTGAGCGCGCGCTTAGCTCAGTGGTTAAGCACTCGCTTGCCAGGCGGAAGGTCCCGGGTTCGATACCCCGTGCCGATAAAAATTTGTATTCTTGATTTATTTACAGTTGTTTGAAAGGGATACCTTCCGGTGCACTCGTGTTGACCCAGCACCCAAATGGGAAGTATTGTGTCACTTCTCGCCCATCAGAGAGAAGGCATACTACGAGATGGGTAGGCTACAAGACAGACCACAAGCGTCTACAATAGCTCCTTTTTCATGGTTACGAAATAAAAAAAAGGGCTGTGAAACACTCATTAATAATATAAAAAAAAATCACATACTTTTGACCACCACATCATGGATTGACTGATCCGTGACGATGTTTCTTAGATGAAGCGCAAAGTTTGTACAAAGTTCAGGATCTAAGCATTGTACTCGGCCTTTGAGATTGGACTTCAGCTGAGAGAATTTAATATTGGTGACGACAGAGTCCTTTACAATGACTTCACGCTTCAGAGGTGCAAACCTGGAAACAATTTAATTTAAAATATAGAGCGGAAAGTGATTTAAGCTAATCTACAGTCATCTATAAAAACCTGGAAACAGTGTAATTTAAAATATAGAGCGGGAAGTGATTTAAGCTAATCTACAGTAACCTGGAAACAATTTAATTTAAAATATAGAGCGGGAAGTGATTTAAGCTAATCTACAGTAATCTGGAAACAATTTAATTTAAAATATAGAGCGGGAAGTGATTTAAGCTAATCTACAGTATCTCGTAGCTACCAAGAATAAAATTATTAAATAAATGCATTTCTTTAAAGGAACGACTTTGACAATACGCGGGGGAAACAGAGGAAAAAATGTGTCATTTTTTATTCGTTAATTCTCTTTTTTTTAAATAAAATCCCAGTCTAAAATATACCAAAGAATATATTTAATCTAGATTATAGATAATATATGCCATGTTTCCTGCTCACATGTGCGGACTGGCTATTTTTACTGTCTATTGTCCGGAAGGGTTTAAGGTATAGAAAGTTTTGTTTTTTATAATTTTGGCCAAATGCCTCATACTAGCGAGCTCGATAAATACAAATAGATAATTGACCAGGTTAAAACCGACCTCAGTAGCTTGATCGATAAGGCAGTGGACTAGTAACCTGGAGGTCGGTGGTTCAAGTCCCGGTTTCAGCGTAGATTAGGTAAAGCGAGTTTGAGTAGTTGTGATATACTAAATGATAACACAAATATGATAACTTTTAATTGACCTGGTTGTACAGAGGTTCCGTAGATATTACATAAAATTAACACTGCCACCTAACAAGTATGTTACTTACTGAAGTCCAGTCTTGGTCCGGTCGATATCGCTAATGGAAATGCTCGCGTGGTACTTGCCCGGACTCAAGAACAAACAGAACTCGCCGCTCTTCTCCTTATTGCCTTTGGCAGTCTCTTCCACCCAACCCTTATATATCTTATCTAATTACAGTTACTTACTGAAGTCCAGTCTTGGTCCGGTCGATATCGCTCACGGAAATGCTCGCGTGGTACTTGCCCGGACTCAAGAACAAACAGAACTCGCCGCTCTTCTCCTTATTGCCTTTGGCAATCTCTTCCACCCAACCCTTTCTTCCACCCAACCCTTATATATTATCTTATCTAATTACCCATACTTACTGAAGTCCCGTCTTGGTCCGTTCGATATCGCTCACTGAAATGCTCGCGTGGTACTTGCCCGGACTCAAGAACAAACAGAACTCCCCGCTCTTCTCCTTGCTCCACGTCTCCTCGAACACCACCTCCCCGTCAGAGGAGGAGGTGAACACCACCAGACGCGGTGGCTCCACCTCACCGTGGCAGAGTGAGTTAGCGCGCTAGGCATTGCACACATGGTGACCTGGGTTCGATTCCCAGCGGGGGAGGATTTTTTATGCTCTGAACTTGGATGTTCGGGGTCCACTCATACCTCGTGAGGAAAAAATGAGTAGCTGCTTTAATGTGAAGCAGCGACCAGTGGCAGAATTTTAGGCAAAAAATAATACAAGATATTGTAAATTAAAGTGGTAAAGTCCTATGATTCTGCGCTACCCACTAAAATTGTGACATGATAACACAAAGAAAAAGCATTATTATTATTATATTATTATATTTATACTGCCACCTAACGAGTTTGTTACTTACTGAAGTCCAGTCTTGGTCCGGTCGATATCGCTCACCGAAATGCTCGCGTGGTACTTGCCCGGACTCAAGAACAAACAGAACTCCCCGCTCTTCTCCTTGCTCCACGTCTCCTCGAACACCACCTCCCCGTCAGAGGAGGAGGTGAACACCACCAGACGCGGTGGCTCCACCTCACCGTGGCAGAGTGAGTTAGCGCGCTAGGCATTGCACACATGGTGACCTGGGTTCGATTCCCAGCGGGGAGGATTTTTTATGCTCTGAACTTGGATGTTCGGGGTCCACTCATACCTCGTGAGGAAAAATGAGTAGCTGCTTTAATGTGAAGCAGCGACTAGTGGCAGAATTTTCGGCAAAAAAATAATACAAGATATTGTAAATTAAAGTGGTAAAGTCCTATGATTCTGCGCTACCCACTAATATTGTGACATAATAACACAAAGAAAAAGCATTATTATTATTATATTATTATATTTATACTGCCACCTAACGAGTTTGTTACTTACTGAAGTCCAGTCTTGGTCCGGTCGATATAACTCACAGAAATGCTCGCATGGTACTTGCCCGGACTCAAGAACAAACAGAACTCCCCGCTCTTCTCCTTATTGCCTTTGGCAATCTACTCCACCCAACCCTTTCTTCCACCCAACCCTTATATATCTTATTTAATTACAGATACTTACTGAAGTCCAGTCTTGGTCCGGTCGATATCGCTCACAGAAATGCTCGCGTGGTACTTGCCCGGACTCAAGAACAAACAGAACTCCCCGCTCTTCTCCTTGCTCCACGTCTCCTCGAACACCACCTCCCCGTCAGAGGAGGAGGTGAACACCACCAGACGCGGTGGCTCCACCTCAGCGCTGGCGGAGGTGACCTGGCCGCACACCTTGTAGGCGGTGGGGTACAGGAGGGGCTGCTCGGAAGACGTGGGCAGCGCTTTGAGCTCGATGTCCGAGAACCGCATGTCCTCTGTAAGAATGTAATAATAATGTTGTTGTTGTTGTTGTTGTTAACGTTTGCGTCTACATCATTGATCACATTGTTTCTAGGTCGAGAAAAGCAGCTGCTTCAAGGGGGTTTGTCCAGAGGGATGAGGGGTCCAGACTGGTTGGCTTGACTGGACATTCGAAGAGATGGTGTACATCATGTGTGTCTAATTGGCATGAGGGGCATAGATCAGATAAGGTGGGATCTATTCTAGCTTTGTAGTTATTCAGGTGTTTACACCAGCCAGATCGAAGCTGGGCTAAAGATGCTCTTGTTGATCTGGGAAGGGATTTTTCAGCTTCGTCGATTTCAGGTAGTACATTTGTACCGAGGACTTTATTTGGATGATAATTTTCAATAGCATTGTTCACTACATTTGTGTGTATTCTTTTTAATAAATATTTGTAGTTGTCATTAGAGGGCATATCACCACAGAGATGAGCTTCATGAAGTAAAGGTAAGTATGTGTTGCTTAATGTCTTCCTTATAGTTCTAGGTGGTTGACTTCTGGTTGTTATTGAATTGCATGAGTGGTTTGTCAGGAGGCAGCCCGTCAAATATTGCAAGGTGAGTAGCTCATTATGAGGTTTGAGAGGAATTACTTGTGTTTCATTGTGAAGATGGTCTGGTTGTGACATCAAATGACATCCTGTGGCAGTGCGTAGAGCTGTATTTTGAAGAATTTGTAATTTTTTCCAGTTTGATTTACAGACTTGTGGGGTCCATATAGGATCATACGTCAACATCATGTAATAATAATACTCTTTCTTGTTGTAGCGGCAAAAGCTATGCCGAGGGGGGTGTGATGATCTCCAACCGGGTTAATAAATAATATATTTGTTCACAACGGAATCTATTTCTACTGAATCTTGTATTGACCCACTACTCTCAAACAGCTTTCATCACAATGCCTTCTGTTTTAATATTCCTGTTCTTGGGCAGATTGAACAACTTTCTCGAAATGTTATAGTTTATGACTACGCCAAGTGTAATGTGGTAGAGTTGAGAAAGTTCTTGAGTTCTGTTGATTGGTCTTTTCTTCTTGACAGCGACATCGAAACAGCTACTGAACGATTTTATGAAATTCTTTTGGCGGGGGTGA
This sequence comes from Bactericera cockerelli, assembly GCA_024516035.1. NCBI lineage: Eukaryota > Metazoa > Arthropoda > Insecta > Hemiptera > Triozidae > Bactericera > Bactericera cockerelli. The sequence continues at coordinate 44,394,035 of CM044957.1, forward strand.
AAATTTCTACGCCTCTGAAAAGAATTTATGATTCATCGTTTCCCGTCTGGTTTTCTAGGGAACTGAAGTCGCTTGTCTTGAAGAAGAAGAAGGCTCATCGAGATTACAAGAGATCTCACCTCGCCTCTGATTATATTATTTTTTCTTCTTTACGTTCCCGGTGTAGTAACTTAAGCTCCAAGTGTTATAAAGAATATTTGGAAAAAGCTGATGATAGTCTCAAATCCAACCCACGTTTCTTCTGGAAATTTGCAAACGCCACACGCAAAACAGATGGGTTTCCTCGGAACATGTACTTAAACAACGAGACTAGCAGTTGTGGAAAAGACACTGTCAACTTGTTTGCTAGATCCTTCTCTTCTGCTTACGAGAGCACTGATCGCTCAATACCTGAGTACCCTCAGCTGGACCTTATCGATTTTAATTCCTGTTCATTTTCTTCTAATGAGGTGTGTAAGGCATTGTTGTCATTACCACCCAAGTTTTCTTCTGGTCTAGATAATATTCCACCTTTTTTTTAAAAAAGTGTGCCTCGTCATTAGCAAATCCTCTATCTTCCCTGTTTAATAAGTCTCTCTTCTCTGGTAATTTTCCAAGCTTATGGAAATCTAGCTTTGTCTTTCCAATTCATAAATCTGGTGACAGATCTAATATCTCTAATTACCGTGGTGTCTGCATCCAATCTGCCATTCCCAAAGTTCTTGACAAGCTCGTTTCTAATAGACTCTCCTATGCCTATCGACATTTCATTTATCATCGGCAACATGGCTTCACCAAAAATAGGTCCACAGTCACTAACCTACTCTCTTATCAGCATGATATTCTGACCTCTTTTCAATCTGGTCAAGACGTTCACTCGATCTATACTGACGTAGCTAAGGCATTTGACCGCGTAAATACTAGTTTTCTTGTTAGTAAATTTAAATCTTATGGTATTGGCGATGCCTTTCTTCGCTGGTTGGATAGTTCGTTGTGTGGTCGCACCCAGATTGTTAAGATTGGTGACTGTATGTCCACAGATATCGAGGTGACCTCTGGTGTTGGCCAAGGTAGCCATTCTGGGCCTCTTCTGTTTAGTCCTTTTTTTAATGATCTTCAGGATGTTATTTATAATTCCTCATTTCTCATGTTTGCTGATGATGTGAAAATCTTCAAATCCATTTCCAGCCCGAACGATTGTCAACTACTTCAACAGGATCTGGATTCTTTCTCTCGCTGGCTCACTCTCAATGGTTTAAAGCTCACTCTTAACAAGTGCGGCATCATGTCTTTTTCTAGGCGCAGGGACGTGATTCAGTTCCAATATTCTATCGAGTCTGAGCAACTAGACATGTTGAGCACATCAAAGATCTTGGGGTCATTTTTGACGGGAAGCTTTCATTTGCTCTTCACACTTCCCACGTTTCTATGCGCTGCCATCGACTTCTAGGGTATATTTTCAGAACATCGAAGGGTCTTTCCGCTAATTCTTTTACTCTACTGTATGTATCTTTGATCCCCCAAAAAATATCACTTCGTGACATAAAAAAGTCCCGCCAAGTCGTTCCCCAAAAATATTTCAGTTCCCAAATTCATCCCTCTCTCCCTCCCTTCCCAAAAAAATATATTAGTATTTGTGACCCCCCCCCAAAAAATTATTGAAATCAATTTATGGCCCCGCCTTTTATTCATTCACCTAAGTGCAACATTATACTTATTAATAGCCTCCCCTCTCTCTTTCTTCTAATGTCCTCTTTCTTTTGTTCCTTGTTGCATGTTGGAATGTTTCCTTTACAAACTCAGAACTTAAGTCTTATTTCCTTGCTCCTTTCACCGACTTGGGCTCTTGGCGGAGTACCACTAACTGGGAATGATAAATATATGAATCTAATAGACAGTGCTATTTTTAAAGAATTTAAAAGAGATAATTTAACATAGTGGTTCTTATGGAGAACAGGAAATGAGAAGTCTAGCCGAACGCGACCCAAGGATGCATTATCTGTATCTAAGTCGCAAAATATCTGCCACCAACGAAAATTGGACCATCAGAACAAGTCACTATTCCGGCTCATTTCCAAGGATCACATATTTACATATGTCTACATTTATATATAATCTTAGAAAAAAACCAAGACATCACTTCCTTTGGCTAAGAACGGACCTGCTTGGTGGTACTCCGCCAAGAGCCCAAGTCGGTGAAAGGAGCAAGGAAATAAGACTTAAGTTCTGAGTTTGTAAAGGAAACATTCCAACATGCAACAAGGAACAAAAGAAAGAGGACATTAGAAGAAAGAGAGAGGGGAGGCTATTAATAAGTATAATGTTGCACTTAGGTGAATGAATAAAAGGCGGGGCCATAAATTGATTTCAATAATTTTTTGGGGGGGGGTCACAAATACTAATATATTTTTTTGGGAAGGGAGGGAGAGAGGGATGAATTTGGGAACTGAAATATTTTTGGGGAACGACTTGGCGGGACTTTTTTATGTCACGAAGTGATATTTTTTGGGGGATCTTATAACTTTTTGTAGTGGCCCTGCATAGGTGTGGGGTGTATGATACATGTTGTTTCAATATAAAACTATTTAACATATTAAATTAATAATGACTTTAAAGGAACAAGTGTTGATAAATGAAACAGTTTGAATGTGAAGATAAAGATTTTAGTTTGATATTCATACCTAAGCACAGTATCCTTCTACAAATTATTCTTTCACCTAAAAAGTAGATATGCGGCTTTTGACTCATCTGGGAGAGTGATAATATACTAGATACTGAATATCTATACACCAACTTTGTTCTGAGCTCTGAAAATGATCCTTTTCCCAATTAAGGGCCAAATGTCCCTTTTAGGATAATATAACAATAAAAAAGCACACCTACCACCACTCACGAGAAAAAAATTTGCCATCGTTTGTGAAAATTGGTCTAGTAGTTTTGGCTATAGAGCGGTCAACGTGAAAGAAAAATCAGAAAATGATGAAAAAAATGACGTTTTTAAAGTTTGGTTTTCTCCAACTTAACTCAAATGATTTTGATGGTTCTTTTTTCAAAGCTTGTCTTTATCGTGCCCCAATCTATATTTATTTATAGTCCGATTTCCTTCATGTACTTTTTGTACTTTTTTTCCTACAACTACAAGAATTGTGCTAATTTTGCTAATTGTGCTATCATTATTATTATAATAATGATAGCATTTTATTATTATAATAATGATCTCGCCTTATTTATGAGACACACAAACGAAAGCCAAATCGTCCAGTATGCAAGTTAAAACAGAACCCCTTGGTGAGGTTGCTTCGCTCCCTCCCTCAAGTCGAAGAACGATTAGAGAGATTGATAGTCCGGGTTATTCTAAAATTAATCCCGTTTCATAAATTGGCCCTTTGTCACAGACTTTTACAAGGATACTGTGTGGTGCCATTCATTTTATCCAGATTTGCCCCTCAACTGGTTCAAATAGTGGGTACACACTGAACATATTGGTGGGTAGCTTTGTCTTATAGTCTAGATGTGCAATAAGACGGGATTTTTCGAAATTCCCACTACAACACCTGCCATTGGCGAAAAAGGATTTTTTGCTTTCACGGCCATGCCTCGGGCCGCAAAGCGGGCGACAGCCCGCTAGTGTCAGATATAATAATTAGGACTTTTAAGTCCCATTATTCCAGCAGTATGCCCAAGATGTAGTATTATGTGGTACCTAAAAATCCCAAATAGGAGGATAACTATGTATTTTTACAATTAATTTCTGTGAAAGAATACTGAGAACGGAGCTTTTTGTGTTGTTCAAGTAATAAATGTGTAAAAATATTTTATTTTTTTAACTGTTAATTTTTTATTTTATATTATAACTGAGGTACAACACAACCCACAACAAAAAGGTTAATAGTACCTCATAAACTCACTAAATTTAATGTAAATTATGTAAAACTAAAATAAGTAAAGTGTATTTTGTTTTTAAAAAAAAGTCAAATGTCCCATTTCGAACCCGCGTACTACTGGCATCTATAGTTTCACTCAGTGCCGCCTTAACTACTGAGCTAACTGATTTTGTGTATATGTGGTGTTTGCAACACATAAAAGCTTCACTTTATCTCGTACTTTGTATAATAAACTTTTTAGCGGCCAGTGGAAGAAATATTTACTAGAGAGAATTGGATAGGGAGGGAAGCCTTTCACTTCCTATGTACCTTACATTCCTAATTAGGAATAGGTATTAGGTAGTGTAGGGGCTTTTACAAAGTTTTCTATGAAACTTTACATTTCCCACTTAGAAAGGTCCCCAAACATTTATGACATTCATGTTACACATACATATTATGTAACATTGGGTACTAGAGATTTTTTTACATTTTTGAACCTAATATAACCAACATTTTAGAAGAAAAAAAAATCTTGTCTTTTTCACTCCTTGGGCATAACAGGTTTAATATTGTTATGTATGTATGAATTTATTTGTGGTCAAGCACAAGGCCTCTTCACAAATTTTACTCTGGTAATGCCGCCACTGGTCGTTACTTATTCAGTAACTACTCATTTTTCCTCACAAGGTATGAGTGGACCCCAAACACCCAAGTAATGTGCGGAAAAATTCCTGCCCAGCTGGGGATCGAATACAGGTCACCATGCGTGATAAGCTTAGCGCGCTAACTCACTCAGCACCGGCGACTATTTATGGGTTAGTATACCTTTACACAATTTCACATCGGGACATGTGGATTGAAAGGTTTGTGAATAAATACTTATATACATAATAAACTAGATTAAATATCTATACTCCAATGTTATTCTGAGCTCTGAAAATGATCCTTTTCCTTAATAACGGCCAAATGGTAGCTTTTGGGATAATGAAACCATAAAAAGGCACACCTACCACCCAGAAGAAAAAAAATGAGCCATCGTTCATGAAAATCGGTCCAGTAGTTTTGGCTGTAGAGCGGTCAACGTCAAAGAAGAAGCAGAATTTTTTGAAAAAAAATGACGTTTTTATAGTGTGGTTTTGACCAACTTAACTCAAACGATTTCGATGTTTCTTTTTTAAAAGCTTGTCAATTATCGTGCCCCAATCTGTACATATAATTCAATTTCCTCCATCACTTGTACTTTTTCTCCTACAACTACACGAAATGTGCTACTTATGCTGTCGCGTATAGTATACTCTTGGTAGCGCGCGAACTATTTCGATTGACTTGGCGGGTCGGAGCGCTACCGCGCTCCTTAATACGTTCCCTCTTAGAGTATGCTGGTGTAGTGTGGTCACCCTCATACCAAATCCATAGTCGCATCTTGGACAGGGTTCAGAAAAGATTTATTTTCTATTTCAATTTACGCTATCCTGATCTGACGGTGCAACTTGATTCGCTTGCTAATCGTCGTCTTCAGGCGGACTCAAGATTTTTCCGAAAACTAGTTGCTATTGAACTTGACTGCTCCGAGTTGTTGGGCTTGGTTTCATTGAACTGCCATCGGAAACTAAGGAGAAGCAACACATTCTATGTTCCAACCTGTGGAACTAACTATGCTTATAACTCGCCTATCAATAGAATGATGAGAGCAGCTAATACATCATCTATTGATGTCTTCTTAAAAATTTGATGCGATGTTTACTGTGATCTATTATAGCTGTAAATTTGTCTACTTGATATTACCTTGTCTTTCATTCTATTTTTAATTTTACTATTATCTTTACATTTCTTTTAACTACATTTTTGACACTGATATATTTAATTTTATTGACATATTTTTTTTTACCTTTATCGTTGTGTTTATCTGTTTATATATTGACATTTGTAAATAGGACTAGCTCCGTTGATAAATACCCGTTTACCGGGCTTATTATTATTATTATTAATAGCTCTGATGAAGTATGGTTCCTTTGCAATTAATTTAAGCAATTTCGGACCCTCGGGGAACAAGACCCTTTGACGTGTGGAGCTTTCCTTGCGGGATGTACCTGGCACTTAAGCCTCGACCGTCCACACGGCAGACAACGGTACGCTTGTCTAGAATGTTTTTGGGTCGTCAGAAGCCACTCCGCCAGAGTGGCGGTCAACATTCTCCCTACTTCGGGACGGCACGGGCTTTACACTCATCCAGCGGAGCCCTACTTAATTCAGACCCGACGGAGCCTTGTCCAGCTATTTCTAGCTCGTCCCGGGCCACATATTATTTGTGAATTATTTGCAAAATTATAATACTCTTTAGTGGAAGGTAACCACCAGGCGAGGTTAATGCTCAAAGCATTTTCTACCACCTAACCTTCAGAGTCTTATAATTATGTGGTCACAAACTCAAATAAAAACTCAAATTCTTTTGATGAAAAGTAGAAATAGACCAAAATAGAAAATTAAAAAAGAGCACTTATAATCACCTGTCCGAACTCCCAATCTATAGTTTCCTGTTCGCATCCCTTCAAGAGTAAAGTATCCATCAGGAGCAGAGCGCGTCACTTCACGGTCGTCAATATAAACGACAGCATTGCCCACTGGACTTCCTCCTTTACTGGATAGAATTCGACCGATCACACTGAAACCCATGATCTGGAAAGCAGAAATACGCAGCGCACTTACTGAAGAGGGTGTTTAAATTTAAATAGATCTTAGAATCTACGAAATGTAGGGGGGAATTAATAGACAACATCAATAACTTAAGTCGTTGGTAAGTGTCGATTTTCCCTATCTTACACAGTACGCAATCCGTGACTTAGCGCCACAGAGGTATTACAAAAGCGTCTATTAATTCCGCCCTTAATACAGAAGACTAGATAATCTAATATAAACTTTTTGAAACACGCACCGAAATTGGCACACACAATGATATGATACTTGTATGTGGAGCCTTCAGCCCCCTGGTAGCCGTTAATGCTATGAGGCCGGAATTTTAGGAAAGAAACTTTGCTTATACAGTCGTACCTAGATATAAGAGAACAATTTCTAGGTCCCATTTACCTCTCTTCAAGGGAAATTAACCTCTTAATAAGAGAATCCTGGATATAAGAGAAAAATATGCTGGTCCCTTGGGTAAAAATATTCCTTGTGTTCACATCCGGGTTCGACTCTGCTACATTTGAATTTAAGGTTGAATTAATATAACAGCAGCCCAGTTATTTAATTTTACTACCCCTGACAAAATATTTTTACCAGCGAAAACCTTGATTCATTTCACTTTGCCTCTTTAACATTAAACATAGATGAAATCTGTTTATATTTGTTTAGAGTTTTTTTATATCAGTATCAGTATAGTATCAGTATAAACAGAAAAGTAAGAAGTTGTATTAGATCTACAAAATGACAGGATTCTCCTTCAAGAAGCTCTTTCACCTAACCATTTATCAAAATTTTCACCTACTTTCAGCTGATGATTTTCAAAGAGTTCACACTTGCATAACTGTAGATGAATTCTAACCTGGAATATGATATCCAGAACCACACTGAAGTAACTGTAGCTGAATTCTAACCTGGAATACGGTATCCAGACTATCCAGAACCATACTAAAGTAACTGTAGATGAATTCTAACCTGGAATATGGTATCCAGAGCCACACTTTCATGAGCCACAGTGAAGCTGAGAACCGCGGGCTGAATATCAATCTTCACGTTGGCTTCGTGCTGGTAGAATGGAACCAGCGTATACTGGCCTGGAGATAGAGAGGGAAACAGGAAGTCGCCTGCTTTGTTGGATGTGACGTAGCACACTGGTTTCAGATCTTTCACTGATTTCGGCGGAGTGAAAGAACTCAGCTTGTCTGTTTCGCAGCCCAACTTTACCTGGAAGAAAATGGAAAGTTTTTGTTTCTTAGTTATAATAATAATAATAACTCTTTAGTGGAAGGTAACCACCAGGCGAGGTTAATGATCAACGCATTTTCTACCACTTAACTTCCAGAGTCTTATATCTTATTCTTATGTGGTCAGGAACTCAAATTAATGAGGAAAAAAATTCATGCACTGGGTGGGATTCGAACCAACGGATCCCTACTCTACCTGGATTAAAAGACTAGAGCGTTAACCACTTGACTAAGTTATAAGACCTGGAATACAGGTATACCTACAGTCCTACACCCGTAAACAGAATCATCCACCCACTTCCTGTTTTTCAATGTATTTCCTTGTGTCATATGCAGTACGGAACAAATTCTTCAACTATTAGGTCTCATTCAATTAAACATTTGTTTTTGAAACAACAAAAATAAAAGAATTATTTCAGATACACATGCCCAGATTGCCCAGTATTTAAATATAACAGTTGAAATGCTTTAGGCAGGACATTATTGTTATTTTCTTTTTTTTTTACTTATTTATTTTGTCATTTGTTTGTTTGTTTGTTTTTGTTTTTGTTTTTTTTTTTTTTTTTTTCCTTTTTTTTCTTCTCTTAATTTTATACTGTTACCTGTACTTTGTCCTCCTAATAAAGCTTTAAAAAAAAAAATGCGAAGATTATAACACTTACCACTTTTTGAGCATTTTCTGCAAAGGCAACAAAATGGACACCTTGCACAGGTTCATTGTCACTCGTGATTTTGCCAGCTACATCATAACCACTGACCACTAAACTGTCTGGGGGCACTTGAACATTATCTGATCCAACTTGTACAGTGACATGACTTTGTGAAACCGCCACCTTCAGGTTGTACAGAAAAACAAATTAATATTAAGTTACCATATGAATATTTATGACCGGTTCTACAGATCTTGAAAAACACCTAAAAAACACAAAACCGGAGATTGGGAACATTAGTTCCAAAAGGATTCGTCAAATTAGCGCTCGTGCAGTAAATCGAGGGTTTTGCCACCTCGGTTTGGCGAGCAAAACTCTTGATTTACTGCATAATTTGACTAATCCTCTTGGATAGTTAACGTTTCCAATCCCCGGTTTCGTGTTTTTTAGGTGTTTTTCAAGATCCATAGAACCAGTCATTAGTTAAGTATTCCTCTTTGTTTTAACTATTGATTAATCTTCTTTTTCTTTCACATTACCTTATCCCAAACCTACATGGTGTTAGCAATGCTAAACCTCTTCTTTATGGTTGAAGTTAGTTGGTTCTGGTACTCCTACTTTGCCTTTTTATGACTGGATGCCCTTCTTAACACCAATCTTGTTAAGAGCACCAATAATAAAATTTTGTTATTGTCTTTAGCCCTGACAAGGCTGGTAATTAATTTGTTTAATGTTCCCCAGCACGACATGATAAAAATACATATTGATCAATATTTGTATCATAAAAAATGCTTTACGAAAATCTTTAAAAAATTATGAAAATATTTTTTCAATGAGGTCAAATATTGGTCCACATTGCTAAATCTGAATTGAAAATTAGTAAACTGTGTCGTGTTTGTCAGTTATATTTTAATGAATAAAAACTTTAATTTTCTATTTACATGCACACAGAAGACTCACTGGGTCTGACCCAGGTTCAAATTTGAGGTGAGTAGACCGAAAAAATTATGGCCCGCTGGGGATCGAACCCAGGTCACCGTGCCTAGCGCGCTAACTCACTCGGCCACGGTGACTACTACAGATAATATTACAGGCTCAATACAGGACTATTTCAAACTTACTTTGTATGATAGGCTTGAATGACATATTTGTCAGGCAGAACAGTTTTGAATTGGAAAGATCCATCTTTTTCTGTCTGAGTTTCTATGATCTTGTTGTTACTTGATGTCAAGGTCACTTTTATTCCTTGAGGACCTTTTTTTTCACCAATTCCAACAACCTGGATTAAGTAAGCAAAAGAACATGCATTATTTCAGTGATGTACAAGTATGAAATTAGTACATGGATCAAAAATATGTATTCAGAGTGATGAACATTAGCTAATATTTCAAGTCTATATATCTTAAATTATTCAATTATTTGTGTACATTTAGATTTAATAAGTTGTCTATGGAGTTGTCTATAATATCTTTGTTCACTTTTTTTTCTTCTAATTTACAAAATAAATGTAGCTACTTTATATGTTGCTATAAAACTAGAGTTCTTTTTTGATAGCAGTTCAAAGAAAGATACATATTATATTTGACAAATATGGTGAAGTTTTAATAATATTGTATGGTCTATTTGTTATTCTACCATTAGTTCTTTGATGATGGCATGTACAATAAGAGCAACTTCTTTTTTAAACTTTTTTATTGTGTTTCTTTTCAACATGCTCCTCTCCTTCTAAAGCTAACAATTAGATCTAGCTTATACTAGAACAGACAGACTAGCTTATAATTAGGTACTTACATTTCCATAAATAGAGAATCCTTTGAATTTAAAATTGATGTCTTTATTTAGACTACAATGATCAGTTACTCCATCAGCATTCAAGTGAAATTCACTTGGCTCAAAAGTCCAACCAGATGGAGCTGCCACCTAAAAAATGAGATAAGAAGAAAAAAAATTAGACCTAGTTAAGTTAATAATTTTTGACAAAAGGAATTAATTTTACCTCTTATCTTATATTTTTCTCATTGCTAGTTTTTCTCAAGCCTTCTTGACAAAAATATGGGATTTTAAACTGACTGTTTGTCAAAAATTGATTTGTCACATTGGACACACAGGCTTTTTCTTTTTCTAGATGGGATCATCATTGTACAGGTTTGACAATGGAGACAATTTTTTTATTTATGAAAAGTCAATCTGGTTTTTTCTTAAATACAACTAAGTTCCAAAAACAGAAACTCTATAGGGTTAGATATAAACTTGTAGTTTTAATCTTGTAGTTTTAATCACAATTCATTCTTTGAATCATTGGCATTTGATAGAGTTTCATCACCTTACCTTAAGGACATATTCCCCTTTATCATAAAGTGGTAAAAAGTAGTATCCATTGTTAGGGGCACATTCTGTGTGATCTTTTAGAGTTCCCTGTTTGGTCATCCTGTAATAAATAAAAGTAAGAAAGTTAAAACTTTGTAAATCCTATCTAATTAACTAGTTTAGGGTTTGTCTATTATCAATACCACAGTCCAAATAGTAAGATATCAAAATTTTGATGAGAATCAAACATCCCTATTACAATGTTTCTCTACATGAGAAAATGATACAAAGTACAAAGGCATGAATATACTCACTTAAAATGCAAAAGATCCCAGTTTAGAACTCCAGAGCCTAAAAAATAATATTAGTAACATTCAAGTAAGGAGCACCTACTGGTGCACTAAAAAGCTCTACAATGCAGGTATTGTGTCATTTCTCCCCATCATCTGTCCTGATAGATCAGTGGTCAAGGTGTTTGTTTGATATTCCAGAGGTCATGGGTTCAAAACCCAGCCAGGACTTGACAAGTCATCCTTCTATTTGGGATTTTGACCACATAATAATAAGTCTTGAGCTTACTACTGGAATAATGGAACTCATTAGTCCTAATCAGACAGTATAAATAAGGCAAAAATATTTCCATCTACATCCAAGGGGAGACATACCATGTTATTGAAAAAGTACAACACAGACCCTAGGCATGTAAAGAAGCTGTTGTTTCATGGCTAAAAAATAAAAAAAGGTTGTGAAAAACTCATTTGGAAAGAAATACCTACTTGAAAACAGACTTCCAAAAATTGAAGAGAATCAATCCCCATTCAAATGATCACACAACTTGAGAAAATAATAAGAATATAAAAAGACATAACTTTACTGGTTGTTATGGATATAAGGCATGGCTTTCTCCAAGCTTAGTTCATAATATATGAGCTTAGTTCATAAAAACTTGATCCTATTGAGATGTACAGGATGCACAAACATATAGTGCAAAATTAATAAACATTTTTGTAATACCTCTGTGGCCCTAAGTCATGGATTGCGTACTGTGTAAGATAGAGAAAACAAACACTTAGCAATGACTTGTTGTCTATTAAATTCACCCTAGTAGACATTTTTGTTGTACCTCTCTGGAGTTAACTCGAGGGGCGAAATTAAGACATTTGTGTAATACCTGGACTGTCATGGATTGTGTACTGTGTAAGACAGGGAAAAGAAATGCTTAGCAATGACTTGAGATATAGAATTTGTCTATTAATTTCGACCTAGATTTTGTGTATTGTTTTAAATGGGAAATGTAAGGACGGAATTAATAGACATTTTTATAATACCTTTGTTGTGCTAAGTCATGGAACCGACTCTTAGCAATGACTTGTAATATAGAATTTGTCTATTAATTTCGCCCTAAGTTCTCTTCCAAACCTGTGATCTCAATTTCGTCTATTAATTTCGCCTTAAGAATACCTAGAATTTACCTATAAAAGCTTATAAGTAAACTTCTAGGTGATAGGGATACCTCTCATACTTACAACTTTATTTCAATTTGGGTAAAGTTGATTTCCACATTGCATTTGATGAATCCATTGCAGCCCCAAATGTCGTTCGCAAATGAAGGAGTTATGTTAATTGCACCAATACAGCATAAAAATAGTATTAAAGATGACATTTCTGGAATTATTTTATTGATAACACATTTTAATATTTTAAATTTTAATTTAGAATTCCGGTTCTGGGAATGTATTGTGTGAAACGGGCTGATTAGTGATTAGAGAAGACCAGGGTTGCCGCAAGGTTAGTAAACGAAAAAAAAATCGGAGTAAAAAATCCCACTATGAGGGATTTTCTACTTCTAATGGCGTCTGATCAGCTGATCGATTACAAAATAAGGCTAGCTTCACTCAGCTCACATTTACATTTGGCGCTAAGTTTTGTAAATGTACCGAACTATAGAGTATAGTCTATTTCAAAACCTCATAATTAATAATTTACCTTTTTGATATTTCCTGTAAAAAAAGTAAATTCTATTCAAGATAACACAAGAAGGTTAAACCATACATCAAGAAATTAAAAAATAATTGAACTGCAGT
>CM044957.1:44421228-44491074 GCA_024516035.1 Bactericera cockerelli
AAGATCAAGTCTCCTGAGGTTGTTTGGTTCATAATGTGGGGAGGTTATTTTATGATGGACTTTGTGTAGTCCATCTTTTTCTCTCCCGTGGCTATCCCCCTTGGTGGTCCAATGGATTTTTCCATAGGAAAACTCTTTCGGGGGTACGGATAGATCCGAACTTTATTATTATTATTATTATTATAGTATGCTTTATTAGGAGGACAGAGTACAATGGTAACAGTATAAAATTAAGAAAAAACAAACAAATGACAAAATAGATAAGTAAAAAGAAAATAAAAAGTACAACAGATATTGTACTTCAAGGGGATTTTAATGAAAAAAAACCGTAAAATGAAAATACATTCCTTCCTTCCTTCCTATCTATAAAACAAGTGAACCAATTCATCTCCCTAGGGCACACAGCCCACAACTGCCGCCGCATTTCCTCTTTGAATTTCTAGCTAGACTTCTTTTTTTTTTTGTTGATATATAGAAACTTGCTCTACCATCACCTGATTTTCAACTACCCTTGACCCCAACAAATATTTGCCTACAAAAGAGATTGCCTAGATCCTTTTACAAGTTCAATTTTTTACCTTACTGTAATGTAAATTCCTCTGCAGGCCTGGACAGTACTAGCGAGCAACACTTTGCACCTGGCCACGGTGAATAGAGTCGGGGATTTCATCCTGTTTCTCGGCAAGTGCATTGTTACGGCCGTCACTGGTTCCGTGGCTATCCTGGCTCTCAGAGGAGACCCCGACCTGGCATTCTTCTCCGCTCCCTTACTTCTGGTCTGCGTGTTTGCTTTCTTCACCTCGCACTGTGTCATCTCACTCCATGAGGTGGGTAGTCGATTTATTTTTTTACACGAAGTAGTCACCGTGGCAGAGTGAGTTAGCCCGCTAGGAATTTTTTTTAAGCTTTATTAGGTAGAACAAAAAATATATACAGTAGAACACAATGAAATATAAAGAAAAACAAAAAGATTAAACAAATATACAAGAAGGAAAAAAAGAGAGAAAGGTCCTACCTAAAGGGCGGGGTTATTACCTGTGGCACGCATGGTGACCTGGGTTCGATCCCCAGCGGGACAGGAATTTTTTTGCTCTGTACTTGGATGTTCGGGGTCCACTCATACCTCGTGAGGAAAAATGAGTGGTTACTTGTATGAGTAACGACCAGTGGCGGCATTATCAGAGTAAAAAGAAATTAATGTAATAGAATAATTCGAAAAAGTAAAGAAGGCTCTGAGTAATGCCGCGCTACCCACAAACATTGTGAAGAGGCCTTGTGCTTCACCTCAAATAAAACCATACATTCATACAATAAAAACCATACATTTTTTTACACGACCACACAGGCTGTAAGGCAAATTCCCATGATAAGGAGAAAAACCAATGCCAAAAAAAAAAATTAAAAGGAATATGAAATGATATACCTACAAGGACATAAAAGAAATGGGACCGACCTCACTAGTTCGAGCAAAGGTCCATAATGACAAGCACTTCATTCAATTATGAAAATTGGCCTTCATGTTTTTGCTATCCCTGTACCAATTTTTGTGTGATTTCCTAAATTACAAAAAAATATGAAAAATGTTTTTGTCCAACAGGAAATACACACGTTATATGAGAAAAAACCTATGCGTTCCGCTAAATTTGTCACTCAGTGTATATTATTTTATTTTTTTCAGATCGTGATAGACACGTTGTTTCTTGTATATTTTTATGTATACCTCAAATAAATGAGTGAAATCTGTGTAATAAAATATATATTATTTTATTTTTTCAGATCGTGATAGACACGTTGTTTCTGTGTATCAGTGAAGACCAAATAAATGAGTGAAATCTATGTAATGAGTGAAATGTGTAATAATACATATTATTTTATTTTTTCAGATCGTGATAGACACGTTGTTTCTGTGTATCAGTGAAGACCAAATAAATGAGTGAAATCTATGTAATGAGTGAAATGTGTAATAATACATATTATTTTATTTTTTCAGATCGTGATAGACACGTTGTTTCTGTGTATCAGTGAAGACCAGTACATGAACGGTAACGAGGGCCAATGGAAGAACTCGGCGCTCGTAGCCTCTGTCCAGCATCACGTGAAGAACAGAAACAACAACGAAGCCATTGTTCTCTCCGAAGTTCCTGAACTCACTCCCATGAATGCTCTTTAGATCAGTGACGTTCCGATGTGAGCAAACACTTATGACAGTTCCTTGTTGGAAGTATATGTATGTTGACAGTTACTTTACAGTTCGTTTGCAACAGAGAAAGACTTATTATATTTCTAGAGCCTCTGTCAGACTTATGACAGTTCCTTGTCGGGAAAATATGTATGTTGACAGTTACTTAACAGTTCGAGCAACAGATAAATTATTATATTTCTGATTCCTCTGCCAGTAAACAATTATGATAGTTCCTTGTCGGGAATATATGTATGTTGACAATTACTTAACAGTACGACCAACAGATAAAAACTCATTTCTTTCCAATTCTTCTGTCAGTAAACACTTATGACAGTTCCTTGTAGGGAATATATGTATGTTGACAGTTACTTAACAGTACGAGCAACAGATAAATTATTATATTTCTAATTCCTCTGTCAGTAAACAATTATGATAGTTCCTTGTCGGGAATATATGTATGTTGACAATTACTTAACATTACGAGCAACAGATAAATTATTAGATTTCTAATTCCTCTGTCAGTAAACAATTATGACAGTTCCTTGTCAGGAATGTATGTATGTTGACAATTACTTAATAATTCGTTGCAACAGATGTATTTTTACTATCGTATGACATTGCAACAGATAAAGACTTGTTATATTTCTAATGTCACTTTGAGTAAAATTAAATCACAGTTTCTGTTATGACAATTACATTTTAATTTTTAATAGCTCATTACAAGATATTAAGACTTACTACATTGTATATTTTATTATTTATGTTCAAAAGACTGAACTAGTTTTTCCAAATAATTTTGCTAGTGGGATTCTGGGCATAAATTGAGACGCAATATACATAGGACCTTGCCGAGCTGTTTAAAAATGGAAGAGATTTTTATTTGTAATATCTTTGATTATACACAAACTGAAAGTTAGAATACAAAAAATATACATATAGGTAATATATTTCAGCATGCCAGTGGTCAAAGCTCTGTCCATAAAACTTCTTTTGAAAATAAACCTCAACCTTAAATTGCATTACGAATTACAATAGTATGAATGGTTTATGAAAGTTTGAAAAACGAAAGTATGGACTTCCACCATAAATATCCACCATAAATGCTCACTAAAAAAGGTCTGGACTTTTAAGAGATACGCTATCATAATATTAGGTGTCCGACGCAAAATTTTGGTACCTATCATACACAAGATGGAAAAATAAATAAAAAATATCAATGTGGACTGGCAGATAAAATCATATATAGATAGGTGCTGCTTTATGCAAACTTTATAGTCTAAAATTAAAAAATTAAAAACAAGTCACAAAGAAAAAAAAAAAAAAAAAAAAAAAAAAAAAAAGGTGTCCGACGTCAGTAGCTTAATCAAAATAGCGGCACACTTGTTATCTGGAGGTCGGTGGTTCAAGTCCCAAGTTGAGTAAAAATTTGCAGAGCAATTGTGTAATAATTGTGATATCACGAATTTGACTAAAACAAATATGATAACTTAACTAACATACATATACAGGGTGCGGCGCGGTTATGTCCCATTTTGAATCGCCCAGTGTGAAGCCGCACTTCTAATTAGACAAATTCGAACAAAGTTAGAAGATGCACAAACTACTAATTTTTTCGATTCAATTTAGCTCAGTTGTCAAAATGATTTTATCAAAGCAACAGAAAACTTATTGCGTGGAGAGTTATTTTTCGAAAAATAAGTGTATCGTAGCAGTGCAGCGGGAGTTTGACATTGCACACCAAACTGTAACTCGATCTGCATGGAGGGGGTTTTCATGAAGTTCCCTAGGGTTGTTTTCACTCCAATAACGCATATTTTGTTTATTAACACAGCCTGAAATGTGAAAATGGGCTTCATCACTGAAGAAAACTATCGCATCTGGAAGTAAGGAGTCAATCAGGGTTTCGCAACAAGCTTTCTGTTGCTTTGATAAAATCATTTTGACAATAGAGCTAAATTGAATCGAAAAAATTAGTAGTTTGTGCATCTTCTAACTTTGTTTGAACTTGTCTAATTAGAAGTGCGGCTTCACACTAAGCGATTCAAAATGGGACATAACCGCGCCGCACCCTGTATAATGTATAACTAAACTCTTCTATTTTTCTCCTTAATCACGTTGATGATTAATGTATTATGCCATACCTACAAGGCATTTTTTGTATTATGTCATACAAGGCATTTTTTATAATATGCCATACAGAGCATCTTTACAATGTATCTTTTATGCATATTATGCCTTACATGGTATTTTTTTTATTAAGTTGTACAAGGCATCTTTTATGTATGCCATGCAAGGCATCTTTTATATTATGCCATTCAAGGTATCTTTTATATTATGCCATTCAAGGTATCTTTTATATTATGTCATACAAGGCATCTTTTTTTGTATTGTGTCGACCATGTCCGTCCGCTGTTTTTGTCTTCCATTTTATACCATTTTTTATATATATTTGTATATGTATTACTAATATTGTTTATATTCTTATAATTATAAAGATAAAAATATATTTATATAGACTGTTTGAATTCGAGAAGTCTGGAAATTTGAAGTTTCTTTTATATGACAATTTGTATCTTAATGTCACAACCACAACGTATTTATTCTCTACAAAACGTGTTTTTTTCTAAATAAAGAAAAAACAGTCTTTTATACAAATTATTTTACAATGTACAAATTATTCCAAGATAAATTTCAACTTTTACTTGGAATAATTTGTACATTGTAAAATAATTTGTATAAAAGACTGTTTAGTTTAATAAGCAAAAGTCGAAAATTCTTCATTTAGAAAGAAACACGTTTTGTGGAGAATAAATACGTTAAATTAATCTTCTTCTTTTTACATGGAATACTTTTTATACATTTTAAAATAATTTATATTTTTATACATTTTAATTCAAGAGGCGATCTCAATAATTCGAGCTGTGTCCCTTCGACTTCGAGGAAGTCGAAGATGGATTAAAAGTTTACCGTATGAAGATGCAGCAGCCATTAATTATTATATTGTTGATTAATAAATAAATTATTAAAAAAAATGAATATATTTTGAATAAAAAAATGAAAACTCAAATAATACGGAGTGGGAATTGACTAGCACGATGCTTGCTAGTAATAAAACTGAAGGTGAAAGAAATGCAACTCAGCTATTATGATTGAAATATCAATAATTTTGATGAAATTCAACCCACATTTCTAGATTTTGGCCGGCCTGGAAGAGCTACATTTTTGGATAAAGGATAAAGTGAGAAGTTCTATGTTCAAAAACGTGTGCAAACTCTTGACAAAAGTTTCTTTTATTGACTGAAAGAAAGTACTTTTTCACCAAAAATGAACAGTAAATATACTCTGTCTTAAACGACATCTTTACCAAAGTAATATTATAATTATTAAAACTCTTTATTGGCAAATTGTTTCAGTACAAAATCGCATCTTTACCTAATTAGGTATTATTATTAAAAAATCCTTATTGACAATTTGTTTGTACAAAATCGCATCTGTACTAAATTATTCTTAAAAACTCCTTATTGAAAATTTGTTTGAACAAAATCGATACGAGGCGTCATTATTAAGTGAAAGAGCTCACATGTTAAAACCCTGCCACTTTAAAGAAAGCCAAAAAATATATATATTGTCTAGGGAAATCTCTACCATCAAACTCCCTTTCGCCCCCTTGAAAAACTACTTTTTTGCTTTGACTATCTTGGCTTTCGGCTGCCACTTTAAAGAAAGCAAAAAAAATATATTGCCTTAGGCAATCTCTGCCATCAAACTCCCTTTCGCACCTTTGAAAAACTACTTTTTTCCTTTGACTATCTTGGCTTCCGGTTGCCACTTTAAAGAAAGCAAAAAAAAATATATTGCCTTGGGAAATCTCTGCCATCAAACTCCCTTTCGCTCCTTTGAAAAACTAAGTACTTTTTCGCTTTTTTGTGCGACTTTACCTGAATAGAATGTGAACAAAATATTTTTTTTTTTTTTTCAACTTTATTTTTATAAATAATAAACATTTTAACAATTCACACAATAAGTAGTTATAATATTACAGAGTACAATTTTTAAGGATGAATAAGACAATAATGATAAAGGTATTTAAAGTAAGTATAGTTTTACATTATTATGCAGTGAGTAATTTACATATATTATGTGTGTTGTATATTACTTTTTCGCTTTGACTATCTTGGCTTTCGGCTTCCTCCCTTGGTCCTTGTAGGGCCCCAAATGTCGCCGCACCATCACCCCCCTCCACCACGCCTGGATCCTGGTCGCCATCGAATTCTCGTACAGCTCCAAGTCTTTCTGTTTCTGGAGTTCCGCTTTCATGGATTCGAATTCTTCCATTTCCTTCGTCCTCTCTTCATACTGGAAACAAGATAGTAAATAAGTATACCACAAGAGTTCGGGATTTTTTTTATTTTGTTGTTGTAAGTTTACGGAACAAGTTCCATTTGTACGAAAAAATAAGGCGATATTGTTATTATACCTGAAATTGACATATTTTAAGAAATAAAAAGAATATTTTTACTTTAGTTTGTTCACCACAAAAAGGACACGGAAGGACCTCAGAACATTGCATCTTGGCGTTCAAGGGGTTTAATACTCACTTCAATCATTCTACCACCATTTTACTCCACCACTTCTTTCAAGTAAATCCTTCTTTCATGTAGACTGGAGAATTATTTGGGATAAAGTTTTTAGTTTTTTAAAGTTATCATATTTGTGTTAATCACTGTCGTGATATCACAACTACTCAAACTCGCTTTACTAAATCTACGCTGAAACCGGGACTTGAACCACCGACCTCTAGGTTACAAGTCCGCCGCCTTATCGATCAAGCTACTGAGTTCGGTATTATTTGGGATAACTCACCATCAATTTCCATTCGCCCAGTTTCTCCAGCTGTTTGTTTCGCTCAAATGTCACCGTGTTCAGTATGAGATCATTCTGCTCCAAGTCATTTGCGTACTTGTCTTTCCACCATTCCAGTTGATCATTCAAGTCCTGTAGAAAAAAGTTTTTTGGTTCTTGGTACATCAAGTTGTTTTTGTTGTTGTAACCAGCTTGGCTACACCTGGAGGGGTAAGTGATGGTCTCCAGCCTACTTTATTTCAAAGTTGGCTTGTCCTGAACCACATAATTCCATGTGCGATCAACCATCATGAGGACTTGGACTTTTCTTTATAAGCCATTAAACCCATAGGAAAATGGAATTTTTAGGGATTCTGCCATAGATTTTTTTATGAATTAATAATTTGAGAATACTGCATACTGCAATGATTTTTTCATTGTGTACGAGCCAGGCATCCTTTTTTTCCCTGTTTAACGTCCCCCAGCCAGACAGCCAGTTACACGAAGTGTTCTGGTACTTGTTTTTTTTTTCTTTCTTTTTTTTAGAATATCTACATCCATTTAGTTTTGCCTTCTGACCTAACATAATTTTTTTTCTCATTATTTTAGAACATCTACCTCCATTTAATTCTGTCCTCCGACCGAACATAAATGGACAATGACTGATGTTTAGGTAGGTATCTGTTAGTGCGTTTACCTGGATGGATTTCCTGAGGAAGTTGATTATCTCGTTGGCAATCCTATGCTCCGTTTCGTTGTCGCGTATGGCCGCCATGATGTTCTGCTGGTGTTGAGTCTCCCTCATGTTCAAGAGATATTTGTTCTGCTCAGCCTTTGCTTGGTACCACTTGGTGTAGTAATTCACCTGGATGTCTCTCGTGGTTATTTCTTCTTCGCGGTCATCCTACAGGAAAGGATGTGAAACATTCACATTTTTTTATATAAAAAAAAGGCATACGTATTGGTGCACTCGTGTTGACTCAGCACCTCAATGGGAAGTTAGTATTTTGTCACTTCTTGCCCATCAGAGGGGAGGCATACTATAAGTATTATAAGTAGTGATTTATTTAGACTGTCAGCGCAAGACAGATATAAATAATATGTCAACAGTTTAAAAAAGCACCTCTTTATTTATTTGAGTATAATACAGTAATACGGGATGGGCAAGCTGCAACTCAGACCACAAGCATCTTCAGAAGCTACTGTTTCATGGCTACCAAAAAAGGCTGTGAAAAAGGCTTTTTAATAATAATACTCTTTAGTGGGAGGTAACCACCCGGCGAAGTTAATGCTCAAAGCATTTTCTACCATCTAACCCTGAGAGTCTTATTATTATGTGGTCACAAACTCAAATAAATGAGGAAAAATTCATGCATTGGGTGGGATTCGAAACAACGGATTCCCATGCTACCTGGATTACCAGACTAGCGCGTTAACCACTTGACTACCAATGCACTTTATGATTGCAGACTTTTAAAATATCTGGAATCAGAGACAAAAGGCCTATTTTTCTTTTGGTTTAAAAAAAAAATCCAGGTTCGATATTTCCATATATTTCCATTTTATTCCAAGGTCAACTTCACCACATTCGTAAAAGAAAAATGCGTTTCGGTACTTTTAAAGATAAACAATGGACTTAACCTATAAAAGAACTGGAAGCAAGAATTTTCTACTTCCATTTTGGTTAACTTTGGAAGAGGAAATTTTTGCTCTTCCAAAAGAAAAATGACTTGCTTCCAGTTTGGTTCATTTTATTCCCGTTTTTAACTTTAATTGGTTAGAAAGAAAAATACGGCTAAACTTACCTTTAGGTTTGCAAGCTCCAAGTCTGTCTCGTGCTTCTCCTTGTTACTGGCTATCAGTTTCAGGACCGAAGCGTTTAAAACTCTTGGCGTTCTTTGGTGTGATTTTTTTCGCGTATCGGCGAGATCTGTGTTGATTTTGGCTTCCTTAGCCAACTCCTGTGCCATGAAGTTGGCAATTATATCTTTAATCGTAGGAAAAGTACCAGAGTCCTGAATTTCTTCAATAGTTAATTGGAGCACATTTTCAAGTTCTTTCCTTTAAATGATCAAATTGGTAATGCACATTAATTTGTATATCATTAAGTGTATACAATACAACTATACATAATTATAAGCCGACCTCCTTGGCTCAGTGGTTAAGAGCATTGGTCACTGAATCGGAGGTTGCGGGTTCGAATCCCGACCGGAGCGGAAATTTCTGACCGAAATTTTCCGGCTTGGCATGGATGTAAAGGTAAAGTGCCCTGAAGTAATGCGAAAGCGGTTTCGGTACACACTTACCTTTAAAAAAATATATATATAATCATTTACCAAGCATTGGTAGACGATGTGTTTAGAGCGCTAGACTTGTACCCAAAGTAAACAAGTCTAGCCCATGGATCCGTGGATTGGATCGAACTCAATGCTTGGATTTTTTCTCATTTATTTGAGCATGTGACCACATAATGACATGTGAGTATTTTCTACCCCTTACAGACCACTCTGAGGGGTCTGTAGGTGGTAGAAAATGCTCTGAGCATCAACCTCGCCTGGTGGTTACCTTTCATTAAAGATTGTTATTATTATTGTTGTTGTTGTGTATATACGTTACATATTATGTCTAGCGCCTTAAATGCATCAACTACCAATGCTTGGTGAAGCATTGAAAATGCTTGGTCAAGGTTTGGTAGTGCTTGGTTAAGGTTTGGTAGTGCTTGATTAAACATTGAAAGTGCTTGGTTAAGGTTTGCTAGTCCTTGGTTAAGCATTGAAAGTGTTTGGTTAAGGTTTGAAAGTGCTTGGTTAAGGTTTGCTAGTGCTTGGTCAAGCAAGAGTTGTGAGTAAATGATTGTTTTTTCCGTATTAGGTATGGAAAAGTTGATTTCCTGTGGTTTTGCCATTTTATATTGTTACTCACATGGGTTTGATGGATAGCTCAAATTGAAAACGCTCGAGTTACCACGAATAAAAGGGTTGGGTGGAAGAGATTGCCATGGACAATAACCCCACCTTTTAGTTTGGACACTAGATCTTCTTTATTTATTTTTCATACTATTTTATCATTAATTTATTTTTTCTTAATTTTATACTGTAAATATTGTGTCCTCCTAATAAATATTAAAATAATAATAATAAATAAACTTACTTTTGTTCTTTGAGACGATCACACTCTAAATCGGTTAAGTTGTTAATTATCTTAACTTTCATCAGGCACTCCTGTAAGACATCGACAATCTGTGAAGATTCCATATAATCCATCTTGGAATAAATATATTTGTAAAAAAAAAACACACATGGGTTTAACCCGTTAATTTGTAAAGAAATAAATAAAAGCTTCTGCTAATTTATCGAAAGTTTAAATCACTTTTGTCATTCACTTGTAAAATCCCAAATTGTATTTATAATACCTATTTTGTCAAACATGTACGTGAGTCTTTCTTTGAACTGCTAGCAAATATTTATTATAAGTATTAAATATAAAGTTGATATTTTTTTTTTAAAGATTGAACTATTCTTCTATTAATATCTTTTAGTAAATTTTCCTCTCGAAATAATATATTTCATTCGAAAGATATATTCTTATTAGAATAAGAAAAATATAAAGTTAGTATTCATTTTTTAATGTTAAACTATTATCTTAAAATCTTTTAGTAAATTTTCCTCTCGATATATATATGTATTTTATTCGAAAGATAATTTCTTATTAGAATAAGTCCTCCTACTCTTATTCTAATTTTATAAAATGAGATCAATAAAGCCCCGCATGTAAATACACTTTTCATAACAAAGCCCTTGGATACGATATGTTAGGTTGTTAGGTCTTTGTTATTTGTACAATGTGGATGGAGGTAAGTGTCATTTCTAGAAACTAGCGTGAGTACTGAGATGCGGACAGCAGTACATCATCCTCACTAAAAGCCACCTCTCCCCTAAACATATAATCCCGGAACCGTTCAAAACATTACATCGGGTATATTTGGTCGGACCGATTTGGAATTACCTCATGGACTTTGGGACGATCTTTTTTTATATAATATTTATATAATATTTTATATAATATTTTATATAATAAATAGTGTTTTACAATTATTTAATAATTGTAAAACACTATTTAAAAATATCTATTACTTAATGTAAATGAAATAATAAACGAACAAATACATAATACTAAATATTCAAAGAAAATTTATTCAAAGAAAAACGAACAAAACATAAAATAACAAAAAAAAAAACAACATTATATGATAACTAAACATAAAAATTTAAGTGTATATGTCCCGATAGCTCAGTGGTAAAGGCGGCACTCTGTGAATCCAGAGATACCAGAGGTCGTGGGTTCGAAACCCAGCCGGGACATGACAAGTTATCCTCCCATTTGGGATTTTTACCACATAATAATATGTCTTGGGTTTACTGCTGGAATAATGGGACTTCATAGTCCTTATCGGGCAGTATAAATAAGGCGCTTTTATTATTATTATTATTATTATTATTATCTCTATGATAACAATAATAATTCTGGATACGGCCTTGTCTACAATCAACCATCATATTCCAATATCAGTCTCGTGATGTCACTCTACAACTGACCCAATAGTCCTCACGATGCTAAGGTAGGCCCCGACATCCAAATTACAGAGCTGGAAATAAAAATCGGACCCCGCCGGGATTCGAACCCGGGTCACCTGGAGTGCAACCCGGGTCACCATGCTACCGTTAGGCCAAGGTGGCTACGTTGTTTATTCATACACAAGACCCGGTACATAGACTCACAAGAACTGGTTCATTCACAAGACCCGGTACATAGACTCACAAGAACTGGTACATTCACAAGACCCGGTACATAGACTCACAAGAACTGGTACATTCACAAGACCCGGTACACAGACTCACAAGAACTGGTTCATTCACAAGACCCGGTACATTGACTCACAAGAGCTGGTTCATTCACAAGACCCGGTACATAGACTCACAAGAACTGGTTCATTCACAAGACCCGGTACATAGACTCACAAGAACTGGTACATTCACAAGACCCGGTACATAGACTCACAAGAACTGGTACATTCACAAGACCCGGTACATAGACTCACAAGAACTGGTTCATTCACAAGACCCGGTACATAGACTCACAAGAACTGGTACATTCACAAGACCCGGTACATAGACTCACAAGAACTGGTACATTCACAAGACCCGGTACATTGACTCACAAGAACTGGTACATTCACAAGACCCGGTACATTGATTCACAAGAACTGGTACATTCACAAGACCCGGTACATAGACTCACAAGAACTGGTACATTCACAAGACCCGGTACATTGACTCACAAGAACTGGTACATTCACAAGACCCGGTACATTGACTCATCGTCGCTATCATCCGTGTCATAAGCTAGCTGCTCATGAAACCAGTCCTTTACTTCTCCCATCAGAGTGTTGACTTTCGGCAGTGCTGCCTAGTGTCCTATGACGTCACGAAGACTGAACTGGTACACAGACTCACAAGAGCTGGTTCATTCACAAGACCCGGTACATTGACTCACAAGAACTGGTACATTCACAAGACCCGGTACATTGACTCACAAGAACTGGTACATTCACAAGACCCGGTACATAGACTCACAAGAACTGGTACATTCACAAGACCCGGTACATTGACTCATCGTCGCTATCATCCGTGTCATAAGCCAGCTGCTCGTGGAACCAGTCCTTCACTTCTCCCATCAGAGTGTTGACTTTCGGCAACGCTGCCTTGTGTCCTTTGACGTCACGAATACTGAACTGGTACATAGACTCACAAGACCCGGTACATTGACTCACAAGAACTGGTTCATTGACTCACAAGAACTGGTACATTCACAAGACCCGGTACATTGACTCATCGTCGCTATCATCCGTGTCATAAGCGAGCTGCTCATGAAACCAGTCCTTCACTTCTCCCATCAGAGTGTTGACTTTCGGCAGTGCTGCCTAGTGTCCTATGACGTCACGAAGACTGAACTGGTACACAGACTCACAAGAGCTGGTTCATTCACAAGACCCGGTACATTGACTCACAAGAACTGGTACATTCACAAGACCAGGTACATTGACTCATCGTCGCTATCATCCGTGTCATAAGCGAGCTGCTCATGAAACCAGTCCTTCACTTCTCCCATCAGAGTGTTGACTTTGGGCAGTGCTGCCTTGTGTCCCATGACGTCACGAAGACTGAACTGGTACATAGACTCACAAGACCCGGTACATTGACTCACAAGAACTGGTACATTCACAAGACCCGGTACATTGACTCATCGTCGCTATCATCCGTGTCGTATGCCAGCTGCTCATGGAACCACTCCTTCACTTCTCCCATCAGAGTGTTGACTTTGGGCAGTGCTGCCTTGTGTCCCATGACGTCACGAAGACTGAACTGGTACATAGACTCACAAGACCCGGTACATTGACTCACAAGAACTGGTACATTCACAAGACCCGGTACATTGACTCATCGTCGCTATCATCCGTGTCGTATGCCAGCTGCTCATGGAGCCAGTCCTTCACTTCTCCCATCAGAGTGTTGACTTTGGGCAGAGCTGCCTTGTGTCCTATGACGTCACGAAGACTGAACTGGTACATAGACTCACAAGAGCTGGTTCATTCACAAGACCCGGTACATTGACTCACAAGAACTGGTACATTCACAAGACCCGGTACATTGACTCATCGTCGCTATCATCCGTGTCATAAGCCAGCTGCTCATGGAACCACTCCTTCACTTCTCCCATCAGAGTGTTGACTTTGGGCAGTGCTGCCTTGTGTCCTATGACGTCACGAAGACTGAATCGGTTGTTCGTTTCCGCGGAGTCTATTGCTGACGCACAGACAAACGTGTTGATTTTCATGGGACCTGTAAGAAACAATGTGATAGATATAGCTTTCTATCAAACAATTTTCTTTCTCTCTTTTTTTTAAGCTTTATTAGGAGGACAAAGTACAATGGTAACAGTATAAAATTAAGAAAAGAAAAGAAAAAAAAACAAACAAATGACAAAATAAATAAGTAAAAAAAAGAAAATAACAATAATGTCCTACCTAAAGGGCGGGGTTATTGCCTGTGGCAATCTCTTCCACCCAATCCTTATTCTTCTTTCTCTCCTTTTTTTTTGTTTTTTTTTTTTTAATTTAATTGTTATGTGATTATAAGTCATTGGATGTTGATCAAGCCATTGTAAGGTCAACATCTGTTTTATTATTACAATAAATAAATACATTGAATTGAATTTTGAATTTCACACCAACCCCCAGTTGCATAATTACTAAATGAAAGAATTTAAATCAAAATCTGTGCATGAAAGTATACACGTTCCTCCCTTATACGCCCCATACTCTACACCCCATTTAGAAACTCGTTAGATTTAGGGCGAAATTAATAGACGTTTTTGTAGTACCTCTGTGGCGCTAAATCACGGATTGCGTACTGTGTAAGATAGGTTCGCATGGGTACCATTTTATGGATTCATAAAATGGTACGAAACACGGATTGCGTACTGTGTAAGATGGAAAACCGATGCTAAGCAATGACTCAAGTTATCGATGTTGTCTATTATTTTCGCCCTTAATCAAAAATAAAAATCCTTCCTTTATTTTTTTTTTCTCTCTTTTTTTCTAAGGGGGGGGGGGGGGTTGAACGTTCTAATTCCCCACTTAACTACACCGGTGTAGGTACGGTACATATTACAACACAGGATATGAAATAATAGAATTAATTAGAATAGGTTAGGGATCCGTTGGTTCAAATCCCACCCAGTGCATGAATTCTTCCTCATTAATTTGAGTTTGTGACCACATAATAATAAGAAGACTCGGGTAGTTAGGTGGCAGAAAATTATTTGAGTATTAACCTCGCCTGGTGGTTACCTTCCACTAAAGAGTGTTATTATTAAAGCCCGGATTTTTGCATATTTGCATACTCAATTGCATATTTTAGCCTTTTTTTGCTGCATAAAATCCGGGCTTTAGTTATTATAAACCAGCACGTTATGTTGACCCAGCACCTAAATGGGAAGTATTGTGTCACTTCTCGCCAATCAGAGGGGAGGCATACTACGGGATGGACACGCTAAAACACAGACCACAAGCGTCTACAGTAGCTCCTGTTTCAAGACTACGAAATAAGAAAAGGTTGTGACACACTCTTCTTTAAAAAATAAAAATAAACCAAGGGGTGAGGGCTTTCTCTTCCACCGAATTGTTCTCAGCCAGCTAGCTACCTTGGATACGATTGTTCTTCTTCTTGGTGGTGTTCCTCTCCTTGTCAAGTCGGGTGGGGTCAGACAAGGTCGGTACCAGGAAGTTCCTGGAGCCCGCGGAAGTCCTGTGGTGCTGTCGATGCTTTCTGAGGGGGGGATACCCGTGCTGCTCTTAGACACGGGCTTGTTACTGCGGTGGTCCTGCAAGTGAAGGCAATGAGTGAGGACCTATCTAGAGGCCTATTTTTCTTTTGGATTAAATTTTTTTTCCAAGTTCGATATTTCCATTTTATTCCAAGGTCAACTTCACCACATTCGTAAAAGAAAAATGCGTTTCGGTACTTTTAAAGATAAACAATGGACTTAACCTATAAAAGAACTGGAAGCAAGAATTTTTCTACTTCCAGTTTGGTTTCTAATTCCAGTAACTTTGGAAGAGGAAATTTTTCCTCTTCCAAAAGAAAAATGACTTGCTTCCAGTTTGGTTCATTTTATTCCCGTTTAACTTTGGTTCGAAAGAAAAGTACGGCTCAAGAGAAGTAAGTACTTATTCAACATAATCTAGTCAAGTGGCTTTTCAAACTATCTGAGAAGCTTAAACTTGATGAGATAACGAAGCTAACTGTTCCACACACACAAAGGGCCCAATGTGGCTGAGGTGTATGGGCAACCCAAACCTATAAGGAGACTTGGCTATATGAAATGAAATTAAATGAGGACCTATCACATGATCGAATGTTTATAGGATCGAACATTCATGAGATTGAAAAAAGTTCAAGTTAGGTTTACTCTTGTGATTTACAAAAGTACATCAAATTTTAACTTACTTTCAATCCCTCATTAGACTCTGAATCCTTCTCCGCTAGTTTTTCCTTGGCTTTATTCTCAAGGTGGTCTTGGATATGAAGCAATTCATTTGTAGCTCGAAGTCCGGCGATCAAACTGGTTTGCTGCTTCTACGATCAAATAAAATTAGAGTAAGTTAGTTAAGTTTTCATTTCTTTAAGGGGTTTTTTTATTTGAACGAAGCCAACCAGAGAGCTGACCTGGTCACTGAAATTCACTTATTTTTATTTGAGCGGACCGAAAAATCCTGACCGGAGTGGACCGGCCCGTTCGAGCGGTCACGGCTTTTGGTTCGGTAGAAGAAGATCTTTAATGTAAATAAACCAGAGTTCCAAAAATCGCTTTTTTTACTATTCAAATTTTGGTTGACCAGAGCTGACCATTCGGTCTTGTTCGGGCTTTTCGTTCAATAAAAAAAAAAACCGCTTTTTGTGGTGAAGCAAGAGCAAGAACGTCTTCACAGTTTTTGTAGGTAAAAGGGCATCACTAAGAGCCCCTTTTACTTTACTTATTTTTTTTCTCAACATTAATACATCTACGAGATATTTCATGCGGTAAGTCTGAATTCAGGTCTAAAACGATGGCCTGAATTTGGCGCTACGCATTGTGTAGAGTATGGTTAGGAAAGTAAATGTAAGGCCATGCCTTGGGCCGGAACTCGTGTGCAGCCTTTTGCATGTGATAAATGGTGGCAAAAATCAAATTCAACGAAATAGTAAACTGATATTTCTGATACACGATTCAAAGAGCCCCTTATTTATTCAAGGAAACAGAACTTACATTGTATGTAAGCCTTTTGTAGCAAAATATATGTATATTATTGTATATATTTTATTTTTAAACTTACATTAGTCGCCCTGATTTTTTTCAGACAAGCTTCCAGCCAATTCCGGATGGTCTGCTTGGCTACTTCTTCCTCTATAATGTATTCAATTTCCTCCCTAGCCAACATCTCTTCTAGCTGCAAGGATTTCCTTATGTCCACAGACCGGTATGACAGCATGCTGAGGATAAAAAATAAAATCGTAATCAGCACTACAAAATTATTGGGTTTGAATGGCCGGAAACAACTTTTTTGGTATCCTGAGAAACAACTTTTTTGGTTTTATATGATTCGTCCAGAAAAACTGGTTTGGTCAAACGTTATACCTTGCGTAATACCTTCCAGTGCACTCGTTTTTGATCCAGCACCTAAATGGGAAGTACTTTCGTCCATCAGAAAAGAGGCCTACTCTGGAATTGGTAAGCTACAACACAGACCACGAGTGTCTACAGTAGCTGCTGTTTCATAGCTAGGAAAATAAAAGACTTTTTTAACGTCGGTTTCAACTACGACGTTAGAAAAACGTCGTAGTTCCGAAACATGTTTCAGATCACCAGAGCTTAAATACAAACTTTCAGCAATTCGTGTGTCTATCTATTGTTCTGAGTGTCTGTTAAAAATTTTTGCTCAAGATCATACAAATATAATAATAGCATAGTTTTTCAGATCCCCATAGCTTAAATACAAAGTTTCAGTAATCCGTGTATCTGTCTGTAGTTCTATGTGTCTGTTAACAAAATTTCTCAAGAATATACAAATAAATTAATAGCATTGTTTTTCAGATCACCATAGCTTAAATACAAAGCTTCAGCAATTTGTGTGTGTTTTGAGTGTCCTGTTAACAAAATTTCTCAAGAATATACAAGAGAAAGACATACTTTAATAGTAATATAATAATAATATCGCCTATTTATACTGCCCAAGTAGGACTAATAAAGTCCATTATTCCAGTAGTAAGCCCAAGACATATTATTATGTGCTAAAAATCCCCAATGGGAGGATAACTTGTCATGTCCCGGCTGGATTTCGAACCCGCGAACTCTGGAATCTTTGGATTCACAGAGTGCCGCCTTTTCTCTGAGCTACCGGAACAGACCAGTTTCGCTTACTTAAGCACATCATGGAAGGTAACGTCTTCGCCGTTGTGCAGTCTATCCAACTCGTAACACATGTGCTTGAACAAGATCCTATCCTTGTTGGGGTCTGACTCTAGCCTTCCTTTCAGTAAGCGCAGGATGAATGGTACCTGGAAGGTGAAAGTATTAGCGTATTTTTTATATGAATAAAACAAATATTTTTCTCTTCTATCGCGATCTGGCTGCAAATATTTTCCATTGTCGACCATTTTTAAACAAATAAAATATATACATTTTTTCCATCGCGATCCGGCTGCAAAAAACCAAATAAAACATTTTTCCCGTGGCTGGCGTCCAATTTGGAATTTTTAAAAATTCTTTCTTAGTATGCACTTTATTACCAAAAGGAGACTCTGTTCCGAATTAGGAGTCATTTGGTCCTGCTGTTTCGGAGTTCTGTTGATTATAAATGAATGTATATGGATTTTACATAGCTACCTATTAAAATTTGTTTGTTTTTTTGTAAATATACTATTTGACTTACTCTTTTGACTGGTATGACACCTCGTTGTTGAATGTCCACAATGTTCCAAGTGTTCTGAAAGTTCCTGATGTCTGCATAGGATAGCAAGGCATCTTCTTCATTGGAGTAGAATAGAGAGAAGTTTTCCATGATAATAGCTGTAAGGAAAGACATAACATGATAATTCTGTAGTTGATCTCGTTTTAACTTTTTCTTACTAAATGTTTTGTAGGGTTTTGTACTTGAATGGGTATGTATTACCCGTTGAAATTTGGTTAGGTGGCAGAGAATGCCTAAGGCAATAACTTCGCCCCGAATTACAAAACAAAAAAATAATTATGTTCTTTATTTTTTGTTATATGTATCTATATTTAAGTTTTTTTTTTAATTTATTGTTATTTATATTGTTATTGTTGATTGTTTTGTAAAAAATTAAATAAAGTGTAAGCTGTGTAAGTAAATGTCATTCAGATGCGATTAAATAGAAAAGAGATCCAACGGTCTCTAGCTTTGAGCTCAACAAATGCAAGAGAAATCATTCTTATGAAAAACGCTTCAACGTGGACCCAGACACACTCACCCACAAGTAGATTGAGCACAACCCAGACACACTCACCCACAAGTAGATTGAGCACAATGTAGACAAACTCACCCACAAGTAGATTGAGCACAATGTAGACAAACTCACCCACAAGTAGATTGAGCACAACCCAGACAAACTCACCCACAAGTAGATTGAGCACAACCCAGACACACTCACCCACAAGTAGATTGAGCACAACCCAGACAAACTCACCCACAAGTCTGTCCCGGTAGCTCAGTGGTAAAGGCGGCACTCTGTGAATCCAGAGATTCCAGAAGTCGTGGGTTCGAAACCCAGCCGGGACATGACAAGTTATCCTCCCATTTGGGATTTTTACCACATAATAATATGTCTTGGGCTTACTGCTGGAATAATGGGACTTTAAAAGTCCTAATCGGGCAGTATAAATAAGGCGATATTATTACATCAAAAAAAAAGAAAAAAAAAAAAAAAAAAAAAAAAACCCCAGACACACTCACCCACAAGTAGATTGAGCACAACCCAGACACACTCACCCACAAGCAGATTGAGCACATTTATCTCATCTTTTTAATCTTATCTACTTACTTAATCTTACCCTACAATGTGTCTAATGACAAGGTTAAAGCGCTTCCAGGAAAAAAAATCGCTTCGACGTGAAACCCAGACACACTCACCCACAAGCAGATTGAGCACAATGTAGGTGATGATGACGTAGAAGGAGCAGAAGTAGATGAGCGAGGCGCTGAAGTTCCCGCAGTCGGTCTCCCAGTAGTTGCTCGCGGGCGTGCAGTAGGGCGGCTGAATCATGCAGTCGTGCATGATCTTGTTCCAGTCCTCGCCCGTCACTATGCGAAACAGCATGGCGACACCCGTCACGGGCGAGCCAAAGTTGGCTAACCTGGGTAAAAAGACATTATGTTAACACATAGACGACCGGCATGTTTTTAGTAAGTTCTCCCGTGGGACCGGCGATGTTTAGGCTATTCACAGGCGTAGTACATGCGTGTACTGTTGGTATTGGCCATTCTGTGGTGGCCGCTTTGATGTAATGTTGAGATTGATGAGCCAGTAGTCATTCTACAGTAGTCATTCGATAAATAAACTTACTAAGACTTCTTAAAACATGGTGTCATGGTGTTTGAAAATTTTTCTGAAATTAGTGAATTTCCATTGAAAATTTTGTGATAACATTATTTTGTTTTTCGATTACTTGTGATCATGGATAAACTCGATGAGAAAGTGAAGGAGATGGCGAAGACATTAGTTGAACAACAAATGAAGACTTTGAAACAAAATTTGGTGGAAGAAAACCAACCAGACAGAGACAGCAAACTGAGAGTGACGAGCGTACGGAACGTGCCGGTCCCGAGTGTGTTGAGTCTGGAGGGTAACATGAAAGAAAATATTCACCATTTTCAAAGAATGTTTAACAATTATGCGGTATCAAGTGGATTAAACAAAGAAGAAATGAATGTTCAGGTATCAGTGATGATGACAATTATTGGTGATGAAGCCAGCAAGATGATTTATAAACTTATTGAAGACCCAGAAAATCAAACGGTTGAGAACATTATAAAAAGTTTGGAACAAAAACTTTGTCAAGAGGTGAATGTCAGATACGAAAGATATATATTCAATTGTATTAAACAAGAAGACAATGAAAATTACAGAGAATACTTCATGAAACTAAAATCAAAGGTGAAGTTTTGTGAATACAAGCAAATGGAAGAAGAACTTCTTTTAGATAAAATAACTTGTTCAATCAAAGACATAAACATGCGAGAAAAATTGTGGCTCAAGAAAAATATGAACTTAAATGATGCAATGCAAATGTGCATTGGAAGTGAAGAAATGAAACAACAAATCAGCTGCATGCAAGATGTGACAAATAACATCAACAAAGTTTACACAAAGAATAATAAAAAGTATGTCAAACAAGAAAATAAAAAGTGCAATTTTTGTGGAAATAATTGGCATTCAGACTTGAAGATGTGTCCTGCTAAAGAAAAAGAATGTAATTACTGTCACAAAACTGGACACTTTGCGAGTGTATGTAGAAAGAAACTCAGTGTAAAACAAATTGAATATTATGAAAATGGCAAAGAAAGTGACCAAGATGAAATTCTGAAAATTGAAAACACAAGCAAGAATGGTGTTTTTACAACACTGCAAGTGATCAATGATCAAAGTCAGGTATGTGATGTCAAATGTCAGCTTGACACTGGAGCCTCCTGTAACATAATCGGTGAAAAGAATCTGTTAAAAATTATAAACAAAACCAAAGTGTTATTAAAACCTTGTTACACAATATTGAGAGCTTTTGGAGGTACCCAGATAAAACCTAGAGGTATTTATGCCCTGAAAATACGCAGACTAAATAAAATATTTTGCCTCGATTTCATAGTTGTTGAATATGAACACTGTCCTCTGTTATCTGCTCAAGCTTGTGATGAATTAAAACTCATTAGTTACTGTAATAAAGTAAAAGAACAAGAATCAAAACCACTTGATAGTAATATTCCTATGTCCACAGCAAATATTATGAAGAAATACAGTCATGTCTTTGAAGGTTTGGGGAAGATAAAAGGAGAAGTCGATTTGGAATTGACTAATGAAGTGGTCCCTGTGAGGCAAGCTCCTAGAAGAATACCAGTAGCACTAAAAGATGAATTGAGAAAAGAACTAGATGATATGGTTCAACAAGGAATAATAATTGAGGAAGAAGGTTATACAGACTGGATAAGTAACCTCACAATGGTAAAGAAAAATGGAAAATTGAGAATTTGTCTGGATCCTAGTAATTTGAACACAGCATTGAAAGATACAAAGCAACAGTTACCTACACTTGATGAAATTCTTCCAGAGCTGAATAATGCAAAAGTATTTTTAACAATGGATGCTAAAAAAGGATTTTGGATGATACAATTATCTGAAAAAAGCAGCAAAATGACAGCTTTTTGGACTCCATTTGCCAAATATAGATATCTTCGACTACCATTCGGAATATCAACTGCAATGGAAATATTTCAAAAGAAGATGTTGGAGATAACTAATGGATTGCGAGGTATTCATGTATTAGCAGATGATATACTTATTGTTGGATATGGTAATACACATCAAGAAGCACAAAAAGATCATGATAAAAATTTGGAAAATTTGTTCGTAAAATTAGACAAAGCAAATGTCAAATTAAATAAAGAAAAAACAAAACTATGTAAAAATGAAATAAAATTTTACGGTCACATACTAACTGAAAATGGAGTGAAACCAGATGAATCAAAAGTATCCGCCATACTGAATATGCCCAAACCAACATGCAAAGAAGATTTATTCCGATTTCTAGGAATGGTGACATACCTATCGAGATACATTAAGAATCTATCAGATATCAGTGAAACCTTGAGAAAAATAACACATCAAGATGAAATGTTTGTATGGAAAAATGAACAAGAAGAATGTTTCAAAAATATTAAAAAGAATATTGCTAATGCAACATTGTTAAAATATTATGACCCTATAAAACCAGTTACCATTCAGACCGATTCATCATCATTTGCAATGGGATGTGCTTTAATTCAAGACAATGTTCCTGTGGCCTATGCATCAAAAACTCTCACAGAAACTCAAAGAAACTATGCACAAATAGAAAAAGAGATGCTAGCCATCGTATTTGCCTGTAATCGTTTTGATCAGTATATCTGTGGAAGATCTAATGTAACAATTGAAACCGATCACAGTCCTTTAGTGAGCATTTTTAAGAAGCCATTATTGAAATCTCCAAAGAGACTACAAAACATGATCCTTTCATTACAGCGATACAATATTATTGTTAAATATAAAAGTGGAAAAACAATGTACTTGGCAGATTACGTTGTCACGTGCACCGGAGAGCATGAGCAACCAAGAAAAACAAATTGACATATATGAAATTAATACTGTTATGTTTGATCAAGTACATGTATTGGATGAATTGAACACTGGTATATACTATACTGATGACAGAAGTGTTAAAATAAGTGATCAATCAATTGAAAAAATAATTGCAGAAACTATGAAAGATGGTCAGTTAAAGAAACTCAAAGAACAAATCCTCAGAGGATGGCCCGAAAACAAGAATCAAGTCAGTGAAGACTTAAAATGCTACTGGAATTTTCGAATGGATTTAGTCATAGAAAATGGAGTCGTGTTGAAAAATAATCAAATTTTAATTCCCATATCACTACGACAAGAATTTTTGAAGAAAATACACAGTGGTCATCTTGGTATTGAAGCAACAAAGAAATTGGCAAAAGAAGCAGTATTTTGGCCGAATATGTTATCAGAAATTGAAGATACTGTGAAAGGATGTGAAACATGTGCTAAATTTGGCGAAAATCAGAAACGACTAGAAATGATGTCTCATGATGTAGCAAAATATCCATTTGAAAAAATAAGTATGGATGTATTTGAAATAAATATCAAAGGAAAACAAAGAAAATTTTTGGTGACAGTCGATCATTACTCAGATTTTTTTGAAATCGATGAAATTCATGATCTAACTCCAAAAACAACAGTTCTTATGTGCAAAAGAAATTTTAGCAGATATGGAATACCAGAAAAAGTAATAACAGATAATGCAACAAATTTTACTGGAAGTGAATTTAAAATGTTCAGTAAAGAATGGGAATTTGAACATATAACATCAAGTCCATACTACCCTCAAAGTAATGGTAAAGCAGAAGCATCTGTAAAAATAATAAAAAAGATGATAAAAAAAAGTATAGAAGAAAATGAAGATTTTTATAAGATGTTGCTCGTATTTAGGAATACTCCAAATAAAACAAATATGAGCCCTGCCAAAAGAATGATGTGTCGATGGCTAAGATGTCAGATCCCAAACTGGAATAAATATCAAGAAATGATTAACTCTAAAGAATGTGAAGAAAAAATCAATGAAAATAGAAACAGAATAGCAAAGGTATACAATAGAAGCTGTGTGAAGAGAAGAAATCTACAAGAAGGTGAACAGGTTTGGTACAAGAAGAAAATTGAAGATGAAAAATGGGAAAGAGGAAAAGTTATTAGTTGTGAGGGAAAACGTTCATATCAAGTAGAAGATGAAGATGGAGCGGTATACAGAAGAAATGAAAAATTCATCAAACCAAACATATGTATAACTGAGAGCAATGAAACCGAAGAAGAATCAAGAAGTGATATTCAAGAAAAGGATGAACCAGAGATAAGAAGATCAACAAGAAAGAAACAACAACCTAGCCGGTATGGAGACTTTGTCATGCATTAAGAAGAGGGATGTTGTGTGAAAGAACAAAGAAGAGGGGATGTTGGTATTGGCCATTCTGTGGTGGCCGCTTTGATGTAATGTTGAGATTGATGAGCCAGTAGTCATTCTACAGTAGTCATTCGATAAATAAACTTACTAAGACTTCTTAAAACATGTACCACCGGTGGTACACCCGGTCGTCCAAGTGTTTATCATCATCAATTAATTTATGTACATATTGTTTTTAAACCCTTTGTATATGTTTTTAAACCCATTAAAACTGTTAGCGTAATGGGATTTCTTGTCTCGAGCCGACAGTCTAAATAAAGCACTACTATACTATACTATACTATACTATATTTTTATGTATCATCATCATGATCACAGGGTGGCGTTATCGTGAACGATGGTAGCCAGACAGTGGAGGAATGACTCAGCACTTCTACCACTGTAGCACTTCTACCACTGTCTTTGCAAGGAGGCTAATAATTGACAAGGGCCCCCAGAACCAAGCCAATGCTGGTCTACTCCCTGTTTATATTCCCCCCAGCCAGACAGATACTTAATATACATATACTTAATATCCATTAAAAAAAACATCATTCCCAGATAGATTTGAGGAACAATGGGACTTTAAGAGTCCTAATCGGGCAGTATAAATAAGGCCATATTATAATTACATCCAGGTTTGTCAAATAAGGCAATTTACCTGCCAATGCCCTCGCCAAACTTGACTGTACCAAATAGGATCGTGCCAGCAAGAGCGTAGAAGAAGACGAGCAGAAACATGCCGAATATAATGAAGAAGGACTTGCACACCGACACGCCCACAGTCAACATCAACATCTTGAGGGTGGCGTGCTTCCCGGTGATGGTGAAGAAGCGGAGGATGACCACGGCGAAACCTATCGAGTAGTTGACGTCATTCTGAAAACAATTGGTTGTATTTATATAAAAGAAGAAACAATTGCTCGTTAGAAATTGCTTCTTAAAAGCAAAGGATTTGAAGTAATCAAAGCAAAGGATTTGTAAGTATAGCTAAAAGCAAAGGATTTGTAAGTATAAGTAAAAGCAACGGATTTGAAGTAATCAAAGCAAAGGATTTGTAAGTATAACTAAAAGCAAAGGATTTGTAAGTATAAGTAAAAGCAAAGGATTTGAAGAAAACGCAATTGCTTATTTTCGTATCCAAAACCATTTCCTTTTGCTAGCAAGCAATGGCTCCATGTTTATTTATAAACAATTTAGATCATGCTGTATTTAAGCAAAGATTTAGTAAAGCTAGTTTGAGTAATTCTGATATCACGAAAATGATTAACACAAATATGATAATATCAACCTTTTTTAAACAATGAAATATATATGTTCTCAGGAAAAAACCTATAATTATACACAACTCTTGGTACAACAACAAAAAAGCCAAGTTTTTTTTTATTTTCAAATTATTTCGACTTTTTTTTTAAACTTACGGCTTCTTTGGAAAAGAAATTGATCACTAGCCACAGAACTTCGGATACCGTGACAAAGAGGTCGTATCTGTTGCGTCTTGACTGCCAGTAGCCGCGCGGTGTGAACGCTATCATCTTCATGATAACTTCGGATAGAAACACGAAGTTGAGAAGCATACTGATCCGAATCAGAATCACAGTAGAGGGCTTTTCTTTTCTCCACTGAAACAGAAATCGAAATGCTGTTACTTGAGACATTTATAAACGAAAAAACTGTTCCTATTGGATTTTGAATAACTATTCAGTTAAAGACATTTTGAAGAACTATTCAGTTAGGTAATTACCTGACTTGGTTGCAGGACTGGGTTTAGTGGAATAAGATTTTTCCTCTTCTAAAAGAAAAATGACTTGCTTCCACTTTGGTTAGAAAGAAAAATACGGCTTTTTATACCATCTGGATTTGATTTTGAACATTTTCCTTACCGAAACTATAAGCAGCATGCTATTAATGAGTACCACAGCAGCTATTAATCTTTTGAACCACAAGTTCTGAGTGACGTCGTATATTCTAGCCCGGTATTTGAAGGCATCAGGACGAGGGGGCAGGTGTAGGGGCTGAGCAATCTTGAGTCTCTTTTTTAGATCGCACCTGAAAAACGAAATAATTTGAAGTATTTGTTCACGTATATAATCTGTTTTAGTGCTCTTTTTTTACGAGGAGAAAAAATTTCTTAGGAAACAATGAATCCGATACGCAAACAGCAGACAAAACCGAGCCCAAGAACAAGGGTTACGGCTTCTTACCGACCTCAGTAGCTTGATCGATAAGGCGGCGGGCTTTGTAACTTGGAGGTCGGTGGTTCAAGTCCCGGTTTCAGTGTAGATTTAGAAAAGCTAGTTTGAGTAGTTGTGATATCATTTTTATCATAACACAAATATGATAATAATAAAAAATAAATAAAATAATGTAATGAGTACAATTAACTTACCATCTCCTCTGATCTACAGTGAGCAATGCGGTGCCTTTGTTCTCGGAATAATTAGCGATGACCACGCCCACAAATAGCGTAAGTCCAATCATACAGCCCAAGAATATGTAAACATGTATGTAGATCACGTGGGCCTAGGAATAAAAGACGGGAAAGAGCAACTACAGTTTTATAGTATGTATTTATAGGGACTGTTTCAAATTACACCATTGCAGAAAACATTCGATCGAACATTTTTTGGTGGATTTATGAGAGCCACTGTCAATTTATTGAACCCCCCCCCTTTCAAAATTAACATTTAATAAATTGTAAATGTAGTCACCTGTTGTTTAAGCCAGCTTGGCTACAGCTGGAGGGGGAATGATGGTATACAGCCATAATTCCCCCCTCCAGGATGAGGACTTGGAGTTTTTCTTTATAAGCCCTTAAACCCTTGGGAAACTGCAAGCTAGTCACCTGTGGCGGAATCTGAGAGTTTTTCTGAGCAAAAGGACATTGGACAGTTGAGTGACGTTCACAACAGTTTATCACATTATAGGATCAAAAGAGTTTTGGACACTTAATAGGAATTTTTGTAATTAATGTATTTGGTTCCTTTTATCATAAGTATAACTCTAGTTTTATAAAAAAATATTAGTCATAAACTTAAAAATAATAAATCTATAGAAGTGTTTTTTTACCATTTAATAGAAGTGTTTTTTTTTTTAGTTACTCATTAATTTACTTACAGCGCCCAACTGGGTTTTCAAAATATCCCTCACGTCAAGCCAACCCTTGAAAGAGAGAACCTCAAACAGAGTAAGCATTGCGTATCCAATGTTGTCGAAATTGAAACGCCATGGGTTGGCCCTGCAAATAAGAATTCATTATAAATTATGTGATAGTAATAATTCCGTGTCCGTGAGATAGGCACAGATACCTATGTATATCCAATGTTGTCGAAATTGAAACGCCATGGGTTGGCCCTGCAAATAAGAATTCATTATAAATTATGTGATAGTAATAATTCCGTGTCCGTGAGATAGGCACAGATACCTATGTATATCTCGGTGGTGATAGGATTATATGGACGGCCAGATACAATGTCGGAAACTTTGAAGAACCGACACCCAAAACGGGGTCGAGTTAAAACCCGGTCGCAGAAAGCGCCAGGAGCGAGTCTCCAGACAAATCCTAATTGTGAGGCAGAAAGCTCACCGTGTTGATAAGGACACAAAAATTAAGCCTGCCCCACTCCTGAAACACTACAAGTCCAGGCTTAGGTACCTTAGGACTGAGCACGCGAAGCTTTAAGGGCTGAACAGCTTAGGTGCCCCCAGAATGAGAACCTCGCGTGCTTGGAAGTATAGTGTTCTCTAGATCCAATGTCTAACCTCCTTTCATAATTCCGTGTCCGTGAGATAGGGACAGATACCTACATCACGGTGGTGAGAGGATTATATGGACGCCCAGATTCAATGTCTAGGCTCCTGTCATGTTCAATAAATAATGTAATAAATTCGTATGTGCCACAATGGTATATGCATTTATTTTTACGTAAACAGATATTATGTATGGAGCAGACACATGGCCGCTGAAGAGACTGCATGAAAATAGAAGGAAAATAGAGCTAACAGAAATGAGAAAGTTGAGATAGAGTTGTGAAGTAACTAGACTTGATTGAATTAGAGACAATATTGGTATTGAGTTATTTGTTTTAAGCTTCTAATTCAAGGAGTTCTTGATAAAAGTAGTTGGGTGGTTTCTACAACTATCTTCGGCGTTGTTGTGAGTGCAAATTGCTTGAAGAGTACTTTTTATCGAAATTTCAGATTTTTTGATAAACTTAAAGAACATTTATTTTCCATGGGCAAGTAAAGACTTGCCACTCTAAAGAAACATTTTATATCCATCAATAATAATAGCGCCTCCTTTATCTAGCTCTTTAGGACTAAGGAGTCCCATTATTTTAGCAGTAAGCCCTGGCTTATTCCAGCATAATAATTGACGTATTATTATGTGGTCAAAATCTCTAATGGGAGGATAATTTGTCATGTCTGGGCTGTATTTCGACCCCGTGACCTC
Organism: Bactericera cockerelli; assembly: GCA_024516035.1. Lineage (NCBI taxonomy): Eukaryota > Metazoa > Arthropoda > Insecta > Hemiptera > Triozidae > Bactericera > Bactericera cockerelli. Next base: position 44,450,088 of record CM044957.1, read on the forward strand.
TGGATTACCAGACTTGACCACTGAGCTACCTCGAGAACGTCCAGCGAGGTTAGGACTTGGATGGGTGACAATTGAAATTCGAACCCTCGTGATGCTGGCTATTCCCGGCCCCACTCAGGCTCGATGAGGATAATTTGAGTAGCTGGTTTGTGAGTTTTCCGCGAATGGAGGCTAAAACCCCTGTTGTTTTATGACCATCTAGTAAAATCTTACCATACTCGAGGCACCAACATGATCGGGTAGGTCTCATTCTGGGCGGGCTTCAGCTTCATCTTGGTCACGGTGACCCCCCTGAGGAACACCCCCACGCAGTCCTGCCGCCTGGTGATCACCGGATCATTGCAGCGAGCTAGCTTGCCGCCGAAAGTTTGCACTCCGTACGTGGCGAACACAAACATGAGGACGATGAGGAGAATGGAGACCAGCGCGATCTCCTTCACACCTGACGAGAGGATAAAGGGAGCGATATTATACAGGGTCCGCCAAAAAAAAAAAAGAGCCACTCGAAATATCTAGAGAACGGAAATGTATTAAACATGAGGACGATGAGACCAGGGCGATCTCTTTCACACCTGACGGGAGGATAAAGGTAGCGATATTATATAATAATCGAGCGCACGATTAGCTCAATGGTTAAGCACTCGCTTGCCATACGGAAGGTCCCGGGTTCGATCCCCCTTGCCGACAAAAAATTGTGTTCTTAATTTGGTTACAATTGTTTGTAAGGGATACCTTCCGGTGCGCTCGTGTTGACCCAGCACCTAATTGGGAAGTATTGTGTCACTTATCGCCCATCAGAGGGGAGGCATACTACGGGATGGACAGGCTACAACACAGAGCCAGCTTGGCGAACACAAACATGAGGACGATGAGGAGGATGGAGACCAGCGCGATCTCTTTCACACCTGACGGGAGGATAAAGGGAGCGATATTATACAGGGTCCGCCAAAAAAAAAGGAGCCACTCGAAATATCTAGAGAACGGAAATGTATTACAAATAGGGTGGTTCCATTTGATTCCAAAGTTGACCCTCTTGGGGCCGCCCCTGGTAATGATAAAAAATCAAAACCTAGTAGAAAAGGTTTCCCCCTCGATATAATGGTACACGTGATGTAGCATTAAAACAAAAAAATCCATTCTCTAGATATTTCAAGTGGCTCCTTTTTTTTGGCGGACCCTGTATAATAATAATATCGCCTTATTTATACTGCCCAATTAGTATTATTAAGTCCCATTTATTCCAAAATCTTTTGTACAGCACAAATCTTGTTTAGAAATAAAATAATAAAATACCTCGACACAACTCGTCCACAACTTTACGCATGTGAGGGACAAGAGTGAAAATACGAAGCGGTCTGATACAGCGCAGAAATCATGAGAGTTTGAGCCCAAGAGTTAGGAGGTACGTTCCTGGGCATCCAACAGAGAAAGAGAAGACTGGTCTGAAATACAAAAAGAAAAATAATCTTGTAAAAGAACGTCGTCTGTTTATGTTCTCAGCAGATTGTTGTTATTAATTTAATTGAAAAAGATATTTATGAGAAGGCTTTTGATTCTGTCCTCTTAACTGTTCTTATCCTATAGAAAAGAAAGTAATAGAATCAACCAAAATTTTCGATATTCAGTTTTTTTTTAATTTGGATTTAACGTCGCTTTCAACTGCACTGTTAGCGTAATGGGACTTCATGTCTCGAGCCGACAGTCTAAATAAAGCACTACTATACTATACTATACTATGGTCATATCAAGACGGGGGTGTTACCCTCCATTCGCAGGAAACTGACAAACCTAGTAACCACATTAACCTCACCCAGCCTGGGCTGGGCCGGAATGCCAGCATCACGAAGTCTTCACCTCGCTGCACGTTGCTTAACTTCCGTGATCCTACGAGAAACCAGTGCATTCAACGCGCCATCGACGCTGGCAACCATATCTTTACTTACAATGTAAATGAACAAATCCGAAGTTTATATTGTTGCAATCACATGAACTTTGATTTTGAGGGTTAAAGATAATTACATATGAGGATTAACCAATAACCATATCTTTTTTTTTTTTTTTTTTTTTTTAAGTGGGGTTTAACGTCGCTTTCAACTGCCATGGTCATATCACGACGGGGGTTTTACCCTCCATTCGCAGGAAACTCACAAACCTGTTACTCACATTAACCTCACCCAGCCTGAGTGGGGCCGGGAAAAGCCAGCGTCACGAAAATTAGAATTTGAATGGTCACCCATCCAAGTCTTAACCTCGCTGGATGTCGCTTAACTTCGGTGTTCTGAAGGGAACCGGTGTATTCAACATGCCATCGACGCTGGCTAACCATATCTTTACTTCCAATATCTATCTATATTCTTTTCTAACTAAAGAAAATCTATGTATCAGTATAAACAGAAACAGAAAAGTGAGAAGTTGTATTAGATGTACATGAATTCTATCTATCTATAGAAAAAAAAACTTACAATGTAAATGAACAAATCCAAAGTCGACGCGATGTCCTTCATGTAAGCTTTGGGCGTGAAGATAATGCCGTCGGCGAGGATCTTGAGAACCAGTTCTATGCTCATGGATATGACGAACAGGTAGTCGGTCACCTGCAGAATGGGGGTCTCCATCACACGGTGGGTGGGGGTTTCGAACATCATGGACCCGCAGGATAAGGTGGTCATGCAGATCATGGCCCAGTCCAGGTAGGAGACGAGTCCGAGGAAATTGCTTGAAAAATAACAAATACACTGGTTAACGACTTGAGTGTTTAACGGGCTAGATGGTAATCCAGGTAGCGTAGGGATCCGTTGGTTCGAATCCCACCCAGAGCATTATTATTTTTAGTATTATTTAACACTTTAATATAACACTGTCTGTCCCGGTAGCTCAGTGGTAAAGGCGGCACTCTGTGAATCCAGAGAATCCAGATGTCGTGGGTTCGAAACCCAGCCGGGACATGACAAGTTATTTTCCCATTTGGGATTTTTACCACATAATAATATGTCTTGAGCTTACTGCTGGAGTAATGGGACTTTAATTGTCTTAATCGGGCAGTATAAATAAGGCGATATTATTATTATTATTATTATTATTTAACACTTTATTGGTCAACTACATGATACATTCAACAAAATAGGACATGAAAAAAAGAACAGAATAGAATATGTAGTGAACCAAGGGGCGAGGTTAAAGCCTGTGGCTTTCTCTTTCACCGAACCTCATGATTTTTTTTGTTGTTGTGGAAATGGATTTTTCCTCATTAATTTGAGTTTGTGACCACACAATAATAAGACTTTGAGGGTTGGGTGGTAGAAAATGCTTTGAGCATCAACCTAGTCTGCTGGTTACCTTCCACTTAAAGGATATATTATTATATATTTTAGAATCCCGCTAACTCGAAATTTAAGGGACAGAAGCGTCATTTCGAGTTATCGGGATTTCGAATAAGAAGCGAAGTTCGACGAGGGTCGAAGAATTCTACAAGTTTATTTAAACATGTCAGAAAAGATCTATTTAAGGTCGCAGTGACAAAGAGCTTTCGTTGACGACAGCCCTACTACTTATACCAATCTATAAGTATCGGAAGAAAATGCCGTTGGCATTGGCACTACCCTTGATCAAGTTTTGTTTCTATTGTCTTAATTTAAATAAAACTTCATCGGATTTGTATAATAATTTAAGTTTCAATAAAGCACGCTTCCTCTCGGTAGTGAGTTTGAAGAAATATTTTACCTTTGAAATATATTTTAACTAAATATATTGTATCAATAGTTTCAAGTGGATGTATCTTACTGAAAGCTCTTGTAGTTGACCTTCCTCTCCTTGCCAGTGACAGGATCCCTGAGTCTCGCATCGTACCTGGCGTAGACGAGAGCTTGGCAGAGCTTTCGAAACTTGCCCTCTCGTGGCACTATGAACAGAGGGGTGTCGAAGAGAGGGTGATTTTCTCGGAGGTCTTCTTCTCTTTGGTTTCTGGAATAAAAACCGTGATGTTTGATAATTAGTCTGGCTGGGGGACGTTAAACGGGGAGAAGACAACTGTCTCGCTAGAGGACTATATACAGAGAACAGAATAGCCAACCCTTACAAGCCAGGCTGATACAATTAAGAAGGCTACCTTGCAGTTTCCGAAGGGTTTAATGGCTTATAAAGAAAAGTCCAAATCCTCATGATGGTTGATTGCACTTAGAAATATGTGGTTCAGGACGAGCCAACTTTGAAATAATGTTGGCTGGAGACCATCACTCCCCCCTACAGAGCTGTAGCCAAGCTGGCTACAACAACAACATGGTTGATAATTTAAGATACGGTGTTGCCACTGTAAAACTTTGGGGTTAGTGCCCCCGTTAGGATTTTTATAGCTATTGATACGTCTCTACAATCCATTAGTTGTTTGCCATTATAAAACACAAACTACGAGATTTACGCATTTTTCACATGAACATCCAATACATACATCATGTAGTTTGGTACCTAATTAATAGCTAATCAAAGATACATTATGTATATTTGTTCTCAGCATTACACTTCAAAATTAATTTACACTTTATTTTTTTACAAAACAATCAACAATAAATTTTAAAGCAAACTTAAGAATACGTACATACGCACACTACAATAAATGCTAATAAAAAAAAAGAATACATGCAAAAAAATATACATATAACAACATTAATTTATATTTATAATTGTTTAGTAATCCGGGCGAAGTTAATGCCTTAGGCATTCTTTGCCACTTAACCCCGATTTTTCCGATATCCATATTACTTCTCGTAATGTCGATAAAAAGAGCTACTTGTTTTTCCTCACGAGGTATGAGTGGGGACCCCAGAAATCCACGTTCAGTGCGTACAATTCCTGCGCTACTGTGGATGCGTGGAAGTCAATTTCACGATGACTCATTGATACCAAATATTATGTCAAACAATAATCGACCTCAGTAGCTTGATCAATTAGGCGGCGGACTTGTAACGTGCAGGTTGGTGGTTCAAGTCCCGGTTTCAGCGTAGAGCGAGTTTGAGTTGTTGTGATAAGTAATATATCACGAAAGTGGTTAATACAAAACATAATAACTTTAAATGGGTGAAATTTTTGAGAGACATGTATTTTAATCAAGCGATAGTACCAAACTTGTCAACTTTTCTTTTCTTATTTAAAGCAATAGTTTGTCATTTAGTTTTTATTGAAATTAGTACCTCCTCATTTCCGCTTGTTGCCGTTTGGCCTGGAGTAGTTTGATGTCCAGATCATGAGGTCGGTTCCGGGTTGTGTTCACTCTGTTCATGCCAGCCCCTATGTCTCCATTCTCCATCAGGTGTTCATAAGTCTTCTTCAGTTTAATTGAGCCACTTCTAACACTGCGCCTGATGGACCTGTAATGAAAAGAGAAAACCAATGAAGTGAGCTGAAATGACAGAGACTGACAATGATTTTTATCTTACGAGCTAGTTTCTTACGAGCTTTCGTTTTTATTTTTTCTATTTGAGGTCCCCATGTAAGGTTAGATAAAATATGTTAGAGTATAGTAAAATTATGATATCACTTCGTGATCAACACAAATAGGATAACATATTATTTTCTCTCCTAAACTTACTTCTTTTGATCTATCCGCAGCTGCTTTGAGCTTCCGATAGCACCATGAGAGTTCAAAGGCGCTTTTCCAGGCATTGTGATGATGGTGGAGTCCTCCAACATGGACCTTTGGTTATTTGAATCGCTGTAATTGGAATAATATTAACAAACTTGTGATAGATGTATCGAAGTGAACTCTTACGGTCGTATTTATGAACAGAAAGCGCCGTATTATCAATGTCTCAAGCATGATTTCCTTTAATATAATTGGCCAATACCTTGCTTGAGACATTGCTCAGCCAAAATTCGCTGTTCATAAATACGTATACGGGTGTTAGACATTATAATAGTCATGAAGCTTTTATCATTAGCTTAGGTAAAGAACCTTTGTAAAAATCCAAAATTGTTAATAAATAAATACTATGTTATTTAAAAAAAATCGCAAAATGGAACTTCAATAGAAACCAACTTCAGAAGCACTGGATCCAGAATCAGAAGCTCGAAGTCCGAGTTGTTGTTTTAAACAGCTAGGCTACAGCTGGGGAGAGTAATAGTATCCATTCTTTTTTATTTTTATATATTTAGTTTTAGTTAGGTCGTCCTGAACCACATATATTCTTATGTGCTATAGACCATCGTGACAACTTGGTCTTTCTTTATAAGCCATGAAACTTTTGTGAACACCGCAAGCTAGCCCATCCAATATTTTTACCTCTGCCCAATTCTCATTATTTTCCTTCAAACGCATATTATTCCTCCTAACAAAGTTTCACAATGGTACTTACTAGATTATGTTAGTAACTTCAGCTTTCCTTAACTCTATACTGTTGATCCGCACTTTGATAGGATTGACAAGCAGTTTGAACATTATTTGTTTCTTATAGATGACCTTGGTATGATAGATGTCACGAATGCTGTTCGTAGCTTGGTTCAAAGTTTCGTCGTCTTCCATCTCGTAAACGAAATGTCGCATGAAGCTTTCCCTCACCTGAAAGGAACCAATCACAATTAATGAACACTATAGAAGCCAAATTATGTTACAGGATTAAAGTTAAGATTAGCAGACACGCCCTCAAGTCAGAGTTTCAACCAATCACAGCGCACTATAACTCGAGTTGAGGGACAGTCTCGCTCAGCTTCTTTAGTCCTGTTTTATTTTATTTTATAGTTCAATCAGCACATCAGCATAGCTATCCAGAAGTCGAATGCGGCATGTGTCATTATTATTATTAAACACACCTTATTAGATATTAAAAGACATATGTACAGTACAAATAATTATTATAACAATTAAAAAATGGAAACAATATATACTTATACCTACAATAAAAAGGAAAAATAATAGAACAATATATGTATATAAAGATATGTCTAACTAAAGGGCGGGGTTATTGCCTATGGCAATCTCTTCCACCCAATCTCTTGGCCACATTCTTTTCTTCTGGATGAGCTGTTTTTATATTCTATGATAAAAAAAAATATAAATACCTACGTTGATCCATACAACAAAAAATAATCGGTCCTAGAAATTCAAAAATTCAAGACTTGAAAAAAAAAAATAGAACATTGGGACAAGACAATAATGGCATTATACCTTTGGCAGAGAATGCCTAAGGCATTAACTTCGCCCCGGATTACAATACATTGTACATTTAAATTTAAATATTTTCTTTTCTATATTTAATTTTGTAAATATTGTTAATTTTTTTTATCTTTGTTAATAATTTATTGTTCTTTGTATTGTATAAAAAATAAAGCGTAAATAAATAGGTAAATAAAAAAATAAATACCTTTGGCAGAGAGAAGTCCGAGGGGAACTTATGGATGGTTGACATCTGAGGGCTGTCGGGGAATTTCTCAAACAATCGCAGACGGAATGGCAGCGTCTCCTTGATCTCAGCACTTTGCTCTCGGAACTTCAACTGCTTCAGCTTCTTGATGTCTTCGTCCAACTCTAAGTTGTCGAGAATGACAGCGACGAACAAACTCAGCACGATCTGAAATTTGGTATTAGACGAGAGTATAGCAAATAAATGATAGGATGAAGTAGGTAGTTATCATTAGCACGATCTAAAATTTGGTATCAGACAAGAGTATAGCAAATAAATGATAGGATGAAGTAGGTAGTTATCATTTTTGTGTTAATCACTTTCGTGATGTCACAACTACTCAAACTAGCTTTACTAAATCTACGCTGAAACCGGAACTTGAACTACCGAACTCCAGTTTCAAAGTCCGCTGCCTTGTTGATCAACCTACTGAGGTCGGTTGATAGGATGAAGTAAAAACGAATCAGGAAATAAATAATTATGCATGTTTGCATAAAAAAAATATGTATATCGCAATGTTCGTAGTTTCCATTTAGGAATTTAAATTCTGTCCCGGTAGCTCAGTGGTAAAGGCGGCACTCTGTGAATCCAAAGATTTCAGGGGTCGTGAGTTCGAAACCCAGCTGGGACATGACATGTTATCCTGCCATTTTGGATTTTTACCACATAATAATATGTCTTGGGCTTACTGCTGGAATAATGGGACTTTAATAGTCCTAATCGGGCAGTATAAATAATTATTACTATTATATCCCCGGCCTCGTGACAATGTTGGAAAATTGTAACCCGGTAGAATTTTTTTTTCTCTTTAATCTGATGAGACGTTTTTGTTTTATTTTAAATCGATTTTCTAAATTCAAATCCTTTCTCATATTTTAACTTGATGTATTTTGAGTATTGCATTAATTGTAAATTTTATCTAATATTATTCTTTTCTCAGAAGTTTGACTTACATTAAAGGATATGTATACATAATTGACGCGTTTCTTCTGTAAAAAAAATTAAACTTTTCAGTTAAATTAAATCATTTTTGTCTTTTTTTTACGGCATTAAAGTGCTAGTTATTTCCATAAGCTCTCAAGACTATTAGTAAGGACCTGACTTACCATTGAGTCAACTTACCAAGGTTACAAACAAGTGGTAGAAAATGAAATAGATGGCGACCACGGGTACCAAATTGGGAATCGTCCGAACCATTGTCTCGTCCATCACCTCTACCCAGGCCTCTTGCGTGAGGATTTGAAACATCGACATGAAAGCCTGGAGAGACAAAAAAGAAAAGAGAGAAAAAAAAAGATTAATTATTGCAATCAGAAAAACTCGGATGCACAACTTCGATTCACTCCTCCATTTAAACAATAAGAAAAATCAAGACCTTAATTTGACTCCAGTATTACAAAACCTCTATAAAATTTCGTCCTAAATAAAGTAAAAACGCTAGTTTTGCAACGCCAATGAAACAAAACGATCGTGCCATTTTTACAGCAAACAGCAAAAATACCTGTAATTTGTAGATGCTTCCAGTATTAACCTTCTTCCAATCTGCATCTGCTTATTCTTCTTTTTTCCCAACAGCAGTCTCAGATGTCTTTTCTTAAAACTACTTGGGGTTGGCATTGTTCAACCTCTTCCTCAAGGTTGAGGTTGGTTGGTTCTGGCACTCCTATTTCCACATTTTACGGCTGAATGCACTTCCTAACGCCAAATCTGGGACGCTAATGATTTGTGTTGTTGTCCTTTGGCCTGACGAGGCTGATACCGGTTGGTAACGTCCCCCAACGAGTCAGATTACGACTCAACATCATCATAAGCCCATAACATACCCATCTAGGGCAAGGGTTTCTCCTAGAGCTGTCCATTGTTTTCTATCCTGTGTTCTGTGCCTCTTTTATACAGCTAGCTCAGTGGTAAAGGCGGCACTCTGTGAATCTAGAGATTCCAGTGGTCGCGGGTTCGAAACCCAGCCGGGACATGACAAGTTATCCTCCCATTTGGGAATTTTTACCACATAATAATACGTCTTGGGCTTACTGCTGGAATAATGGGACTTAATAGTCCTAATCGGGCAGTATAAATTAGGCGATATTATTATTACCTTGGTTCTGCCGGTTCTTGGTTCTGCGAAATAGTATCTCGATAGTTCTATTAAACTCCACTTTGACTGATCAAGAACTGTATCCAGAAATTCCAGATACCTTCAACTAAGGAATAATATTACTATTATTTTTGTCGGACGCTGTACTTGTTGAAATAACTTTGGAAATGCATCTTGCACTCGGTAAGTACTTACTTCCTGAAAGTTTTCAAACTTGGAGAAGTCGCCCAGAGAGCAGAACAATTGCATAGATATACTGGCGGACAGGATCAAGAGACATATGGTGAATATTATAAGTCCTCCCAGTTTCTGGCCTGGACCGAAGATCTTGTACACGAAATCCTCGAGCATGGGAGATGCCTTGATGAGACGCACCACACGCAATACCTGTAGAACACAGAGAAACAGGAGAGTTACTGTCAGATATATTATTGAAATTAGATGGCAAATGGGCTCTTTGCCATCTAATATTAATATGGATGAGGTGTTTTACCAGTAGTAGGCTATGCGGGAAAATTTTTGCAGCGAGTCAATGAGTCGAAAAAATGAGCTTTTGAGCCCGTGATTTTCTAATCTTCGCCTACGTCACCGAAGTGTTCCGATGATTCCCGAGACTGATAAGGTATAGAGAGAGAGAGAGAGAGAGAGAGAGAGAGAGAGAGAAAGATAGATAAAGCCACCGAGCGAGCCAGCGAGAGTAGATCAAGGTCATGCGCATAATGCATTCAAGTGCTGATATTAGTGCAACTGTTATCCAACTCAGGAATAGCGTAATGGTTACAACTTCAGTCTATTGATCCTTAGGTCGTGGGTTCGATCCCAACGCATGTCCAAATTAATTCCCTCAATTACGCTTCTAGTGGATTTTCTATGAATTAGGGACTATGTCACGATTCACATAGTCAAATTATCGGTTGGATGGTTGGGTGGAAGAGCTTAAATATGATCTTTAAAATAATTGGATTACACTAAAAAGTTGACAAATAGCAGTGTACCCCATCAATAACCATTAGTGTTAAAGTGACCAGTGACCAGTAAAGAAGCTCCTCTCCTCCTACCTAAGAAGAAAAAAGTTCGCGAAAAAAATTTAAAGGTAAGTGCTTAAAATAATAAATAATTAATTTTCACAAAAATATTAATAAATACATTAGAAAATGACCTCTTGGAGGCATTAATATTTGAAATTTAGCGGTTATAGACCAAAGAGCTATTTACACAGACTTTATTCGCCAAAGAGATATTTAGAGAGTACAGAAAGTAAACAAACAAGTAAATAATAAAAAAATCTCCAAAATTGTGTCAAATATTTGAAAAGTTGCGCCAAAGAAACCGATTATGACAATGTGTATCCTGTAAATAGTATAGAGTACAGAAAATAAACAAACAAGTAAATAAATAAAAATAAAATATTTAAAATTTCTCCAAAATTGTGTTAAATATTTGAAAAGTTGCGCCAAAAGTAACAGATTATGGAAATTAATTGACCAAATCGTATCTTCCAAAGAGATATTTAGAGAGTACAGAAAGTAAACAAACAAGTAAATAATAAGAAATTCTCCAGAATTGTGTCAAATATTTGAAAAGTTGCGCCAAAAGTAACAGATTATGGAAATTAATTGATCAAATCGTATCTTCCAAAGAGATATTTAGAGAGTACAGAAAGTAAACAAACAAGTAAATAATAAGAAATTCTCCAGAATTGTGTCAAATATTTGAAAAGTTGCGCCAAAGATACCGATTATGAAAACTTGTATCCTCCAAATAGTATAGAGTACAGTAAACAAACAAGTAAATAAATAAAATAAAATATTAAAAATTTCTCCAAATTTGTGTTAAATATTTGAAAAGTTGCGCCAAAAGGAACAGATCAAGGAAATGCCAATTCACATTGAGTAATAAAATAATAATAACAATATATAGCTCAGATTCACACCTGTTATACATAATAGCAAGTTCGAACCTGTCCAGGTGTGACGTCACATTTACAGAGAAGTGCAAGTCTATACTTGTTATCATGTGTTATTAAAAAGAAATCATAACTCTATGTACTTATATTAATTTCTGTTATCTTTCAGACATCATCATGAAGTGCCACCTATGTGAGAGGTATTCTACAACAAAAGGATCAAATTTCAAACGTCATCAATTGATTTGTATGGACAGACTGTATTGCGATCATTGTAAATTTCACACCAAAGATCGAAACATGATGGAGAGACACATGATCAAGCATTTTCCTAGGTGTGAAATTTACAAATGTAATCGTTGTGATTCATACAAATCCAAAAGATCCCTCAACTTGAAACGGCATCAAAAGGTTTGCATGATAAAGCTCAGCTGTTCACACTGTGATTTCACCACGAACAGTAAATTAAAGCTTATCCATCACATGAGGAAACATGTTAAAACTCTGGACAATTTCACCTGCAAGTTTTGTACATTTAAAACATTGAACATTCACCATCTGTACAAACATGAAACTCTGTGTAGGAGGAAGCTAAAGAACTGTGAAAACTGTGATTTTACCACCAACAGCACAAAAGAACTTCGAGCACACCTGAGAAAAACAAACCATAATGCTGTTCTATGTAACGTTTGTAATAGATATTTTATAAACAAGTACTATTACAAACAACACAAATATGGATGCAGCATAAGAAAACAAAATTCGTCAAATAATCTTGAGATTCAAGAAGCAGTGAAGGGTGCGTTTAAAATATTGAAATTTTTCGAACTTCAAAATGAAGAATGATTTTAAACAGACCCTTTACTTGGAAATGAAGGAAATTCTACGTCAGCACATAGAAGAGGAAGCAGTCAAATCTCAAAATGGAATCAAATGGAATATTAGTGCGCAGGTGTCTTTGTATAAACCATCTCCAGACGAAAGTGTGGAAGAAGATTCTTGGGCACACCCTATTTTTAAATCTAGTATTCAGAAAACATTGAAAAGCAGTGAGGAAATCATTAGTTTGGAGCCTATTTTCGAAAAACTTAATGATAAGTGTGAGCTGTATTGTTCTCTAGGATCAGGATGGGTATTTGGTGAGGTTTTGACAATATTTCTCGAAATTGCACAGTATGACCCTTTAGGGGGCTCAAGTTGGATTTTTACACCTAAGAAGTTAAGACAAAAATCATTACAGAAAACCATTTTAAATATTGAAAATAAAAATGATGAATATTGCTTCATTTACTGTATTCTTGCTAAAATAAATCAAGTATATGATGTAAATCCCGATACATATACAAAATATAAATCTCAGATCGATGTTAGTGGCTTAATATTTCCCATGGAAGTAAGACAAATTAATATGTTTGAGAAAAATAATAAAGATATTTCAGTGTCTGTATTTGGTTATGAAAAATGAACACATCTTCCCTCTTAGAATATCATGTAGTAAGGAACGCAAACATCACATAGATCTTTTACTCATAACTGAAGAAGAAACAGCTCACTACATCTGATCCTAGATAAAAATAAACTATTCAGACATATTTTATATCCAAAATCACATCATGATAAGATATATATTTGCGATTACTGTTTAAATAGATGTTATAGGAAGGAATCATTCAACGAACATGTTGCAAGGTGTGAACTAGAAAAACCGCAGGCCACAAAATACCCAACCAATGACAATAACATATTGAAATTTCATAATTATCATAAAATGTTGAAAAGACCTGTTACAATTTACGCTGACTTTGAGACTATGAACATCAACGGCAATCTTATCCCTTCGTCTTTTGCTTATGTTATTGTTGATGATACTCACTCCCCCATTACTTTTCGTGAGTTTCGTAATTCCGAAAATGTAGTTCATGCTTTCCTTTCATCCATAATAAAAGATGTAGATACTATTAAAAAAACTAGGAAGGACTAGGTATAAGGACATTATTTGGACGGACGAGGACAAAATAATTTATGATCAAGCCACTCACTGTCACATATGTGAAGAACCATTCGACTTGACCATACTCGATCCTAATCATCCCCTTTCTCATGTCGCTGATCATTATCATTTTGAATTTTCTCATACTAAACCATCTTCTTCAAACAAACCTGGTCGACTTAGAGGTGCTGCTCACAGACAATGCAATGCAGGTTTCCATACCAAGTTTAGAGTTCCAGTGATTTTTCACAATCTGAAGAAGTTCGATGGTCATCTAATAATTAAAGAATGTAAAAGTTTCATCAAAGATCCCAAAGACTTTCACTGTATTGCTCAAACCATTGAAAAATATTCTTCTTTCAGTTTTAGAGGTCTAGACTTCATAGATTCTTTGGAATTTCTAAGTTCTTCTTTGGAATCTCTCGTATCTACACTCAAATCAGATCAGATGAAAATATTAAAACATTATTTTCCACACGAAGAAGATTTTCAATTACTCTCTAGAAAAGGTGTTTTTCCATATGAATACATTACTTCCTATGAAAAATTGAATGAGAGACACCTGCCTTCAATACAAGCATTTTATAGTCATCTAAGTGAATCGTCTATAAGTGAAAGTGATTACAATCATGCACACAAAGTTTGGAATAGATTCAACTGTTCTACTCTAGGGGAATATCAAGACTTGTACAACAAAACTGATGTCCTTCTCTTAGCAGATATCTTTGAAAATTTCCGTTCATCTATGATTCAATATTATAGCCTTGATCCTTGTAATTATATCAGTTTTCCTGGTTTAGCATGGGATGCCATGTTGAAAATGACTAAAGTGAATCTGGAGCTTATAACTGATCCAAACATTTACCTTATGATTGAGCAGGGAATACGAGGAGGTATGGCTGTGATACCTACAAGATATGCGAAAGCCATCCCCAATGAATCTTCTTTACTTTATGTTGATTGCAATAATCTATACGGAAGTGCTATGCAACAATACCTTCCTGTGAATGGTTTTAAATTTGTGTCCATTGATATTAATTCTGTGCTAGCAACTCCAACAGACTCAGATGTTGGATATATTTGTGAGGTAGACATTATGGTTCCTGATAATCTTCACACATATTTCCAAGATTTTCCTCTAGCCCCATGTAAACAAAAAGTCAGAGAAGATCAACTCTCTCCTTATCAAAAAGATCTACTAAAAAAATTGAATACTTCCTACACTCCTACTGAAAAACTTTTGACCACATTAGAACCTAAAACAAATTATATTGTACATTATGAAAATTTAAAGTTGTATGTAAAGTTAGGCTTAGTAATTACAAAAGTACATAAAATTATACAATTTTTTCAATCTCCATGGATGAAACCATTTATAGACTTCAATACCCAAAAACGTGCACAAGCAAATACCAAGTTTGAACAAAATCTAATGAAATTGGCTAGTAACAGCTGTTTTGGGCGTACTTTGATGAATGTGAAGAAACATAAAAACTTTCTATTGATTACTAATGAAATGAGAGCAAAAGCGTACATCCGTAAGCCAACATTTCAACAGTTTGCTATTTTTGATGAAGACTTAGTTGGGATTCTCTTTTCAAAAACAGTTGTTACATTAAATAAACCTATTCAAGTAGGAATGGTCATTCTAGAACTATCTAAATACATAATGTACGACTATTACTACAATACTTTAAAAACTAATTTTGGTGACAAGATGAAACTTTGCATGACGGACACAGATTCTTTACTAGTACATTTAAATATTCCTGATCTCGAAAGAGCTATGATGACCATACAACATTCTCTAGACACTTCCAATTTTCCAGCCGATCACCCTCTTTACTCTGAAAAAAGAAAAAAAAATTGCTGGATATTTTTCAAATGAAGTTCCACCACCTGATAAAATTGTAAAATTCATAGGTTTAAGAGCGAAAATGTATTCATTTCAAACGGAAAATACTCATAATAAAAATGTTGGGAAAGGTATTCCACGTCATAGTTTGAAAAAAATATCTCTCACAGACTACGAGAATGCACTATTTAATGAGAGTACTAGCCGGGTATCCTTTAATCAAATTTTAAGTAAAAATCACTCTATTCAAATAAAATCACAAACTAAAATAGCTTTGAGTCCATTTGATGATAAGCGGTATTTATTACCAAACCGCATTAGTACCCTCCCATACGGCCACATTGACACACGAAATATTGACAACAAAATGCAAGTTGAATGATTTCCTCACTGCTTTTCATGTTTTTTCCTTCTCAAGTAAAATTCCAAGTAGATTAGAAATAAGAATTGAGCATCATTATAATGTTAGCACAATTTTTTTTATATAATTTTATCTTACATCTTTAATGTATCATTTTATTTGAAAATCTCATGTTGAATTATGTTAAAAAAAAAAAAAAAAAAAAAAAAAAATGAATCCTTTTACCCTACCTATTTGTGAAGTAGAATTATGTACATGTATTCGGTAATTATTGAGTCCGCCTTATGAAAAGACAACCAACCATAACATGGTCAAGTTGACACATTTTTTTCCTTTTTTTTTGAAATGAAATGTTATTTTTAAACATTTTTTGTAAATAAATTCTAAAGAAGTTCTCCATAATTTCATTCTAACCATCCAGGCTAGATTGAGTAGGTACTTAGTTAGATATTGATATGGGTACCTCATAAATATTGATAGATAAATAGATATACTCTTAGAGTGTTGAAAATATAAGTTATATTAAATGAAAGTTGTGTTCTATATTTTAGTACTAGTTTATATGTTATTTTAAAATTTCGTCTATGTTAGTTTGTTATGTAACTGTCTAATTTGTATTTTATAATATAATCATCTACTTATGTAGGTATACACTACTGAAAGGTATACACTTATAAAATATCTAATGTTAATGTATCTCAATATTCCATCTGTGTGAAATACCTATCTGAAAAATAAATCATAATTTCATTTTATTTGTTTAATTAAATCACTCTTAAAAATGTGTTATTATTTTCTTTTTAATTAGAGAATTAACATAATTATATTGTTCTCGCTTAGAACTATTAAATAGATATGGTGCCAGCCATGTCAGACCAAAAGACAGTAAACACACATCATTAACCAACTTAACTGGGTTGTTGGTAACAAAGGCATCCAACCGTGAAATGTAGAAGTAAGAGTGCGAGAACCAATCAACCTCATCAGATTTTAAAGATAAAAAAATCATTCACTCTCGAAAGTTTTGATTTCTACCAAGAAGAAAACCCTCAATGTTCCTCTGAAAACTTCAGACAGACTCAAGTTATGTATTTAGGTATACATAGATTAATGAACTAGCTCTATCATCTTGTGTTGAGTATTTTCTCGTCTATATCATAAAAAGTAGTAATAATATTCTCACATTAAAATATGAGTACATATGTTTCGGTACTGAGAATAACTTCCACGGCTCGAACCAAGGTCTCCTTAATTTGAGTTAAGATCAGAGACTTCGAAGAAGTTATCACATTGACAGCTAAATCTGAGAATTACACCAATAAATTTATCCTTTTCACATTTTAAAATGTAAGTATGAATAATAACAAGGGTTTAACTCTTACCACACACACACTAATCTTTATGGCTATAGTTACTAACTACTCGATTAGAATCATATTCTAGAATCCTTTGATTTCTACGAGAAAAACTGGAAAATTACTTGTACTTATGAAAAATCAAGACAAAAATGGTCATTTTGCAAGTAATATGTCTATTTTGTACCAATTAAATTTAGGGGTTTGCTATAAAAAACAAGAACTTTTTATTTTCGATATTATTTTTTCAATCTTTATTCCTTTGAAAGAGACACAATTTTAGACTTTTTTTTTTATGGCTATAGTTACTACCTACTCAATTAGAGTCAGATTCTAGAATCCTTTGATTTCTACGAGAAAAACTGGAAAATTCCTTGTATTTATGAAAAATCAAAACAAAAATGGTCATTTTGCAAGTAATATGTATAGTTTGTACCTATTAAATTTAGGGTTTTCCTATAAAAAACAAGAACTTTTCATTTTCGATAGTATTTTTCAATCTTTATTCCTTTGAAAGAGACACAATTTTAGACTTTTTTATGGCTATATTAGAGTCAGATTCTAGAATCCTTTGAATTCTACGAGAAAAAAACTGGAAAATTCCTTGTATTTATAAAAAATCAAGAAAAAAAATAGTCATTTTGCAAGTAATATGTATAGTTTGTACCTATTAAATTTAGGGTTTTCCTATAAAAACAAGAACTTTTCATTTTCGATAGTATTTTTCAATCTTTATTCCTTTGAAAGAGACACAATTTTAGACTTTTTTATGGCTATATTAGAGTCTGATTCTAGAATCCTTTGATTTCTATGAGAAAAACTGGAAAAATTCCTTGTATTTATAAAAAATCAAGACAAAATATGGTAACACAAGGCCCCCTTGTGTTACCATATAACCTAACCTAACCCAACCTAAACAAAAAAAAAAAGTCTAAAATTGTGTGAAGGAAGCTTAAACCTAACCTAACCTAAAAAAAAAAAATGTCTAAAATTGTGTCTCTTTTAAAGGAATAAAGATTGAAAAAAATAATATCAAAAATGAAAAGTTCTTGTTTTTATAGGAAAACTCTAAATTTAATAGGTACAAACTATACATATTACTTGCAAAATGACCATTTTTGTCTTGATTTTTTATAAATACAAGGAATTTTCCAGTTTTTCTCATAGAAATCAAAGGATTCTAGAATCAGACTCTAATATAGCCATAAAAAAGTCTAAAATTGTGTCTCTTTCAAAGGAATAAAGATTGAAAAATACTATCGAAAATGAAAAGTTCTTGTTTTTATAGGAAAACCCTAAATTTAATAGGTACAAACTATACATATTACTTGCAAAATGACTATTTTTGTCTTGATTTTTTATAAATACAAGGAATTTTCCAGTTTTTCTCGTAGAATTCAAAGGATTCTAGAATCTGACTCTAATATAGCCATAAAAAAGTCTAAAATTGTGTCTCTTTCAAAGGAATAAAGATTGAAAAATACTATCGAAAATGAAAAGTTCTTGTTTTTATAGGAAAACCCTAAATTTAATAGGTACAAACTATACATATTACTTGCAAAAATGACCATTTTTGTTTTGATTTTTCATAAATACAAGGAATTTTCCAGTTTTTCTCGTAGAAATCAAAGGATTCTAGAATCTGACTCTAATTGAGTAGGTAGTAACTATAGCCATAAAAAAAAAAGTCTAAAATTGTGTCTCTTTCAAAGGAATAAAGATTGAAAAATAATATCGAAAATAAAAAGTTCTTGTTTTTATAGCAAACCCCTAAATTTAATTGGTACAAAATAGACATATTACTTGCAAAATGACCATTTTTGTCTTGATTTTTCATAAGTAAAGTAATTTTCCAGTTTTTCTGTAGAAATCAAAGGATTCTAGAATATGATTCTAATCGAGTAGTTAGTAACTATAGCCATAAAGATTAGTGTGTGTGTGGTAAGAGTTAAACCCTTGTTATTATTCATACTTACATTTTAAATGTGAAAAGGATAAATTTATTGGTGTAATTCTCAGATTTAGCTGTCAATGTGATAACTTCTTCGAAGTCTCTGATCTTAACTCAAATTAAGGAGACCTTGGTTCGAGCCGTGGAAGTTATTCTCAGTACCGAAACATATGTACTCATATTTTAATGTGAGAATATTATTACTACTTTTTATGATATAGACGAGAAAATACTCAACACAAGATGATAGAGCTAGTTCATTAATCTATGTATACCTAAATACATAACTTGAGTCTGTCTGAAGTTTTCAGAGGAACATTGAGGGTTTTCTTCTTGGTAGAAATCAAAACTTTCGAGAGTGAATGATTTTTTTATCTTTAAAATCTGATGAGGTTGATTGGTTCTCGCACTCTTACTTCTACATTTCACGGTTGGATGCCTTTGTTACCAACAACCCAGTTAAGTTGGTTAATGATGTGTGTTTACTGTCTTTTGGTCTGACATGGCTGGCACCATATCTATTTAATAGTTCTAAGCGAGAACAATATAATTATGTTAATTCTCTAATTAATAGAAAATAATAACACATTTTTAAGAGTGATTTAATTAAACAAATAAAATGAAATTATGATTTATTTTTCAGATAGGTATTTCACACAGATGGAATATTGAGATACATTAACATTAGATATTTTATAAGTGTATACCTTTCAGTAGTGTATACCTACATAAGTAGATGATTATATTATAAAATACAAATTAGACAGTTACATAACAAACTAACATAGACGAAATTTTAAAATAACATAAAAAACTAGTACTAAAATATAGAACACAACTTTCATTTAATATAACTTATATTTTCAACACTCTAAGAGTATATCTATTTATCTATCAATATTTATGAGGTACCCATATCAATATCTAACTAAGTACCTACTCAATCTAGCCTGGATGGTTAGAATGAAATTATGGAGAACTTCTTTAGAATTTATTTACAAAAAAATGTTTAAAAATAACATTTCATTTAAAAAAAAAAAGGAAAAAAATGTGTCAACTTGACCATGTATGGTTGGTTGTCTTTTCATAAGGCGGACTCAATAATTACCGAATACATGTACATAATTCTACTTCACAAATAGGTAGGGTAAAAGGATTCATTTTTTTTTTTTTTTTTTTTTTTTTTTTTTTAACATAATTCAACATGAGATTTTCAAATAAAATGATACATTAAAGATGTAAGATAAAATTATATAAAAAAAAATTGTGCTAACATTATAATGATGCTCAATTCTTATTTCTAATCTACTTGGAATTTTACTTGAGAAGGAAAAAACATGAAAAGCAGTGAGGAAATCATTCAACTTGCATTTTGTTGTCAATATTTCGTGTGTCAATGTGGCCGTATGGGAGGGTACTAATGCGGTTTGGTAATAAATACCGCTTATCATCAAATGGACTCAAAGCTATTTTAGTTTGTGATTTTATTTGAATAGAGTGATTTTTACTTAAAATTTGATTAAAGGATACCCGGCTAGTACTCTCATTAAATAGTGCATTCTCGTAGTCTGTGAGAGATATTTTTTTCAAACTATGACGTGGAATACCTTTCCCAACATTTTTATTATGAGTATTTTCCGTTTGAAATGAATACATTTTCGCTCTTAAACCTATGAATTTTACAATTTTATCAGGTGGTGGAACTTCATTTGAAAAATATCCAGCAATTTTTTTTCTTTTTTCAGAGTAAAGAGGGTGATCGGCTGGAAAATTGGAAGTGTCTAGAGAATGTTGTATGGTCATCATAGCTCTTTCGAGATCAGGAATATTTAAATGTACTAGTAAAGAATCTGTGTCCGTCATGCAAAGTTTCATCTTGTCACCAAAATTAGTTTTTAAGTATTGTAGTAATAGTCGTACATTATGTATTTAGATAGTTCTAGAATGACCATTCCTACTTGAATAGGTTTATTTAATGTAAACAAACTGTTTTTGAAAAGAGAATCCAACTAAGTCTTCATCAAAAATAGCAAACTGTTGAAATGTTGGCTTACGGATGTACGCTTTTGCTCTCATTTCATTAGTAATCAATAGAAAGTTTTTTATGTTTCTTCACATTCATCAAAGTACGCCCAAAACAGCTGTTACTAGCCAATTTCATTAGATTTTGTTCAAACTTGGTATTTGCTTGTGCACGTTTTTGGGTATTGAAGTCTATAAATGGTTTCATCCATGGAGATTGAAAAAATTGTATAATTTTATGTACTTTTGTAATTACTAAGCCTAACTTTACATACAACTTTAAATTTTCATAATGTACAATATAATTTGTTTTAGGTTCTAATGTGGTCAAAAGTTTTTCAGTAGGAGTGTAGGAAGTATTCAATTTTTTTAGTAGATCTTTTTGATAAGGAGAGAGTTGATCTTCTCTGACTTTTTGTTTACATGGGGCTAGAGGAAAATCTTGGAAATATGTGTGAAGATTATCAGGAACCATAATGTCTACCTCACAAATATATCCAACATCTGAGTCTGTTGGAGTTGCTAGCACAGAATTAATATCAATGGACACAAATTTAAAACCATTCACAGGAAGGTATTGTTGCATAGCACTTCCGTATAGATTATTGCAATCAACATAAAGTAAAGAAGATTCATTGGGGATGGCTTTCGCATATCTTGTAGGTATCACAGCCATACCTCCTCGTATTCCCTGCTCAATCATAAGGTAAATGTTTGGATCAGTTATAAGCTCCAGATTCACTTTAGTCATTTTCAACATGGCATCCCATGCTAAACCAGGAAAACTGATATAATTACAAGGATCAAGGCTATAATATTGAATCATAGATGAACGGAAATTTTCAAAGATATCTGCTAAGAGAAGGACATCAGTTTTGTTGTACAAGTCTTGATATTCCCCTAGAGTAGAACAGTTGAATCTATTCCAAACTTTGTGTGCATGATTGTAATCACTTTCACTTATAGACGATTCACTTAGATGACTATAAAATGCTTGTATTGAAGGCAGGTGTCTCTCATTCAATTTTTTCATAGGAAGTAATGTATTCATATGGAAAAACACCCTTTTCTAGAGAGTAATTGAAAATCTTCTTCGTGTGGAAAATAATGTTTTAATATTTTCATCTGATCTGATTTGAGTGTAGATACGAGAGATTCCAAAGAAGAACTTAGAAATTCCAAAGAATCTATGAAGTCTAGACCTCTAAAACTGAAAGAAGAATATTTTTCAATGGTTTGAGCAATACAGTGAAAGTCTTTGGGATCTTTGATGAAACTTTTACATTCTTTAATTATTAGATGACCATCGAACTTCTTCAGATTGTGAAAAATCACTGGAACTCTAAACTTGGTATGGAAACTGCATTGCATTGTCTGTGAGCAGCACCTCTAAGTCGACCAGGTTTGTTTGAAGAAGATGGTTTAGTATGAGAAAATTCAAAATGATAATGATCAGCGACATGAGAAAGGGGATGATTAGGATCGAGTATGGTCAAGTCGAATGGTTCTTCACATATGTGACAGTGAGTGGCTTGATCATAAATTATTTTGTCCTCGTCCGTCCAAATAATGTCCTTATACCTAGTCCTTCCTAGTTTTTTTAATAGTATCTACATCTTTTATTATGGATGAAAGGAAAGCATGAACTACATTTTCGGAATTACGAAACTCACGAAAAGTAATGGGGGAGTGAGTATCATCAACAATAACATAAGCAAAAGACGAAGGGATAAGATTGCCGTTGATGTTCATAGTCTCAAAGTCAGCGTAAATTGTAACAGGTCTTTTCAACATTTTATGATAATTATGAAATTTCAATATGTTATTGTCATTGGTTGGGTATTTTGTGGCCTGCGGTTTTTCTAGTTCACACCTTGCAACATGTTCGTTGAATGATTCCTTCCTATAACATCTATTTAAACAGTAATCGCAAATATATATCTTATCATGATGTGATTTTGGATATAAAATATGTCTGAATAGTTTATTTTTATCTAGGATCAGGATGTAGTGAGCTGTTTCTTCTTCAGTTATGAGTAAAAGATCTATGTGATGTTTGCGTTCCTTACTACATGATATTCTAAGAGGGAAGATGTGTTCATTTTCATAACCAAATACAGACACTGAAATATCTTTATTATTTTTCTCAAACATATTAATTTGTCTTACTTCCATGGGAAATATTAAGCCACTAACATCGATCTGAGATTTATATTTTGTATATGTATCGGGATTTACATCATATACTTGATTTATTTTAGCAAGAATACAGTAAATGAAGCAATATTCATCATTTTTATTTTCAATATTTAAAATGGTTTTCTGTAATGATTTTTGTCTTAACTTCTTAGGTGTAAAAATCCAACTTGAGCCCCTAAAGGGTCATACTGTGCAATTTCGAGAAATATTGTCAAAACCTCACCAAATACCCATCCTGATCCTAGAGAACAATACAGCTCACACTTATCATTAAGTTTTTCGAAAATAGGCTCCAAACTAATGATTTCCTCACTGCTTTTCAATGTTTTCTGAATACTAGATTTAAAAATAGGGTGTGCCCAAGAATCTTCTTCCACACTTTCGTCTGGAGATGGTTTATACAAAGACACCTGCGCACTAATATTCCATTTGATTCCATTTTGAGATTTGACTGCTTCCTCTTCTATGTGCTGACGTAGAATTTCCTTCATTTCCAAGTAAAGGGTCTGTTTAAAATCATTCTTCATTTTGAAGTTCGAAAATTTCAATATTTTAAACGCACCCTTCACTGCTTCTTGAATCTCAAGATTATTTGACGAATTTTGTTTTCTTATGCTGCATCCATATTTGTGTTGTTTGTAATAGTACTTGTTTATAAAATATCTATTACAAACGTTACATAGAACAGCATTATGGTTTGTTTTTCTCAGGTGTGCTCGAAGTTCTTTTGTGCTGTTGGTGGTAAAATCACAGTTTTCACAGTTCTTTAGCTTCCTCCTACACAGAGTTTCATGTTTGTACAGATGGTGAATGTTTCAATGTTTTAAATGTACAAAACTTGCAGGTGAAATTGTCCAGAGTTTTAAACATGTTTCCTCATGTGATGGATAAGCTTTAATTTACTGTTCGTGGTGAAATCACAGTGTGAACAGCTGAGCTTTATCATGCAAACCTTTTGATGCCGTTTCAAGTTGAGGGATCTTTTGGATTTGTATGAATCACAACGATTACATTTGTAAATTTCACACCTAGGAAAATGCTTGATCATGTGTCTCTCCATCATGTTTCGATCTTTGGTGTGAAATTTACAATGATCGCAATACAGTCTGTCCATACAAATCAATTGATGACGTTTGAAATTTGATCCTTTTGTTGTAGAATTACCTCTCACATAGGTGGCACTTCATGATGATGTCTGAAAGATAACAGAAATTAATATAAGTACATAGAGTTATGATTTCTTTTTAATAACACATGATAACAAGTATAGACTTGCACTTCTCTGTAAATGTGACGTCACACCTGGACAGGTTCGAACTTGCTATTATGTACAACAGGTGTGAATCTGAGCTATATATTGTTATTATTATTTTATTACTCAATGTGAATTGGCATTTCCTTGATCTGTTCCTTTTGGCGCAACTTTTCAAATATTTAACACAAATTTGGAGAAATTTTTAATATTTTATTTTTATTTATTTACTTGTTTGTTTACTGTACTCTAATACTATTTGGAGGATACAAGTTTTCATAATCGGTATCTTTGGCGCAACTTTTCAAATATTTGACACAATTTGGAGAATTTCTTATTATTTACTTGTTTGTTTACTTTCTGTACTCTCTAAATATCTCTTTGGAAGATACGATTTGATCAATTAATTTCCATAATCTGTTACTTTTGGCGCAACTTTTCAAATATTTGACACAATTCTGGAGAAATTTCTTATTATTTACTTGTTTGTTTACTTTCTGTACTCTCTAAATATCTCTTTGGAAGATACGATTTGGTCAATTAATTTCCATAATCTGTTACTTTTGGCGCAACTTTTCAAATATTTAACACAATTTTGGAGAAATTTTAAATATTTTATTTTTATTTATTTACTTGTTTGTTTATTTTCTGTACTCTATACTATTTACAGGATACACATTGTTCATAATCGGTTTCTTTGGCGCAAACTTTTCAAATATTTGACACAATTTTGGAGATTTTTTTATTATTTACTTGTTTGTTTTACTTTCTGTACTCTCTAAATATCTCTTTGGCGAATAAAGTCTGTGTAAATAGCTCTTTGGTCTATAACCGCTAAATTTCAAATATTAATGCCCTCCAAGAGGTCATTTTCTAATGTATTTATTAATATTTTTGTGAAAATTAATTATTTATTATTTTAAGCACTTACCTTTAAATTTTTTCGCGAACTTTTTTCTTCTTAGGTAGGAGGAGAGGAGCTTCTTTACTGTTCACTGGTCACTTTAACACTAATGGTTATTGATGGGGTACACTGCTATTTGTCAACTTTTTAGTGTAATCCAATTTTTTAACTTTAAAGATCATATTTAAGCTCTTCCACCCAACCATCCAACCGATAATTTGACTATGTGAATCGTGACATAGTCCCTAATTCATAGAAAAATCCACTAGAAGCGTAATTGAGGGAATTAATTTGGACATGCGTTGGGATCGAACCCACGACCTAAGGATCAATAGACTGAAGTTGTAACCATTACGCTATTCCTGAGTTGGATAACAGTTGCACTAATATCAGCACTTGAATGCATTATGCGCAGATGACCTTGATCTACTCTCGCTGGCTCGCTCGGTGGCTTATCTATCTTTCTCTCTCTCTCTCTCTTCTCTCTCTCTCTCTCTTTTCTCTCTCTCTCTCTCTCTCTCTCTCTCTATACCTTATCAGTCTCGGGAATCATCGGAACACTTCGGTGACGTAGGCGAAGATTAGAAAATCACGGGCTAAAAGCTCATTTTTTCGACTCATTGACTCGCTGCAAAAATTTTCCCGCATAGCCTACTACTTTTTACCTGTAATAAAATAATAAATTACACTTGTGGTATCACGAAATAACATAAAAAAATTAAATAATAAGCCCAGTCAACGGGTATTTATTAACGGAGCTAGTCCTATTTACAAATGTCAATTGTATAAAACACAACAATAAAGGTAAAAAATATATATGTCAAAAATATGTAAAAAATATATATGTCAAAAATATTTGATTTGGTATGAGCGCACGATTAGCTCAGTGGTAAGGTACTCGCTTGCCATACGGAAGATCCTGCGTTTAAATCCCAGAGCTGACAAAATTTGTTTGCTGTTGTTTTTAAGGGTTTACCTTCCGGTGTGCTCGTGTTGACCCAGCACCTAAATGGAAAGTATTGTGTCACTTCTCGAACATCGGAGAAGATGGACATGGACGACTTCGCCAACCCTATTAAGGACGCCAACGATTTGACGTCTTTTGGGCTGGCAGATCTGGTACCGTATCTGTTTAACGTCCCCTAGTGAGAATCATTGGAGATCATCATCGTAGGAGTGGCATCATCGTGAACGATGGTAACCAGACAGTGGAGGAATGACTCAGCACTTCTACCACTGTCTTTACAAGGAGGCTAATAATTGACAAGGGCCCCCAGAACCAAGCCAATGCTCGTCTACTCCTGTTTATAGTACCCCAGCCAGACTGCTGGTCTAGTCCCTGTTTATAGTACCCCAGCCAGACTGTGGGTCTAGTCCCTGTTTTATAGTCCCCTGCAAGACTCGTTGGAGATACAATATTCTAATTAATAGACTCACTTGAAAGTAGGTCAAAGGTGACAGATATATTTGAGGTATTATATGCAGGGTTGTCATAGCACATAGCATGAGCTCGAACTTGTGGTAGGAATGTTGAATGTAACCATGGAAACCAAGACACCAGATCTTGAACAGGGCTTCGAGATCCAGGAAACAGCGTGAAGCACACCTGTGCAAGAAGAAGAAAGGGTGAAGGCTGAATACTGATTTGGGTTGGGTGGAAGAGATTGCCAAAGACAATAACCCCGCCCTTTAGTTAGGACATATGTTATGTATATATTTTTTTTTTCTTTATTTTTTTCTTCTTTTATATTGTATTTTTATTTGTAATTATTTGTGTTTTATATAATATGTCCTATTAATAAAATGTAAATAAATAAAAGGGTGAAGGCTGAAGTACTTCATCTAAGTACAAACGCAACTACAGTCAAACCTGGATATAATGGACTCGGATATAATGGAAAACTCTTTATAGGTAATAGAGAAAATATCAGGTTCCTGCGTCACCTGTTTATGTGTATAGAAAAACCTGTGTTAGAAAACCTCTTTATAATAGAATTTTTGCTCTGTCCCTTCTTCTTCTTCTTCTTCTTCTTCTTTTTACTCTGTCTTATCCCGCTCAAGCAGGGTCGACCTTGTTCAACCTCATGGTTGAGGTTGGTTGGTTTTTTTTTTTTTTGCTCTGTCCCTTGGGTTCTATTAAACAAGTTCCACTGTATTATCAAACAATCATAAAGAAATTTAATAGCGCGAAAAGACTCATGGTAGGAATGAAGGGTCCCGGGTTTGACACATGAGACTCATTCCAGAAAGAAATATAGGTAGAACAAAAATATATACAGTTAAAATAAAATGAAATTATAAAGAAAAAACAAAAAGATTGCGCAAAGATACAAGAACAAAAAAGAAAATGAAGTTAATGACCTACCTAAAGGGCGGGGTTATTGCCTGTGGCAATCTCTTCCACCCAAACCCTTCAATACGGCCCCTATTTATTATTATTATCTGATCTGGTTGCAGGGTTTTTCAGTGAAACCCATTTAACACTGCGACCTAATTAGATCTATTGTGACCAGTTGATTCTATTTGGTTTTAACATCCTCATTGAGATAGATAGTCAGGACGGGGGTTTTACCCTCCATTCGCTGGAAATCATACCAGCTAACCCACATTAACCTCACCCAGCATGGGTAGGACCGGAAAGGCCAGCCTCACGTGTTTGGAGGGAAACAGAATTTTCTTCGAAAAGTCTGCTCCAACCGCGGATCGAACTCGGGATCTCTGGACTACGGGCAGTAGTCACAACCATTACGCCACGGAGGCTGTAGTCACAACCATTACGCCACGGAGGCTGTAAGGTCATCGAACTTTCCGATGGTAGACGTGGCTCACCTCGATAGGGTAGTACTTCTCGTAGGAAAACATTCCTGGGTCGTCCATCATTATTTCTTTAATCTCTATTATAGCCTAAGTTAAGGGATAGTGTCCAGTTACATTCAATCTAATCCTTAATTCGGCCCAAAGTTCATTGACCTTTCCGATGGTAGACGTGACTCACCTCGATAGGGTAGTACTTCTCGTAGAAAACATTCCTGGGTCGTCCGTCATTATTTCTTTAATTTTCTATTATAGCCTAAGTTAAGGGATAGTGTCCAGTTAGATTAAATCTAATCCCTAATTCCGGCGGCCCTAAGTTCATTGAACTTTCCAATGGTAGACGTGGCTCACCTCGATAGGGTAGTACTTCTCGTAGAAAACATTCCTGGGTCGTCCGTCATTATTTCTTTAATTTCTATTATAGCCTAAGTTAAGGGATAGTGTCCAGTTAGATTAAAACTAATCCTTAATTCGACCCTAAGTTCATTGAACTTTCCGATGGTAGAGTAAGACGTGACTCACCTCGATGGGGTAGTACTTCTCGTAGAAAACATTTCTGGGTCGTCCATCATTATTTATTTAATCTCTATTATAGCCTAAGTTAAGGGATAGTGTCCAGTTACATTAAATCTAATCCTTAATTCGGGCCTAAGTATTCAACACACTATATTTAATTCAAACTGCAATAACAATTAATAGGACATCTCAGAATCAAGATAAAGATTTCTTAATTAAGAGTATTAATACTCTTCATAGCCTAAAAGACTCTTCCCAGAAACGAAATCTGATACGGGCTCCTCTGATACAGATTCGGGCCTAAGTTCATTGAACATTCCGATGGTAGAGTGAGCGTTGACTCACCTCGATAGGGTAGTACTTCTCGTAGAAAAACATTCCTGGGTCGTCCATCATTATTTCTTTAATCTCTATTATAGCCTAAGTTAAGGGATAGTGTCCAGTTACATTAAAATCTAATCCCTAATTCGGCGGCCCTAAGTTCATTGAACATTCCGATGGTTAGAGTGAGCGTGACTCACCTCGATAGGGTAGTACTTCTCGTAGAAAACATTCCTGGGTCGTCCGTCATTATTTCTTTAATTTCTATTATAGCCTAAGTTAAGGGATAGTGTCCAGTTAGATTAAAACTAATCCTTAATTCGACCCTAAGTTCATCGAACTTTCCGATGGTAGAGTAAGACGTGACTCACCTCGATGGGGTAGTACTTCTCGTAGAAAACATTCCTGGGTCGTCCGTCATTATTTCTTTAATTTCTATTATAGCCTAAGTTAAGGATAGTGTCCAGTTTACATTAAATCTAATCCTTAATTCGACCCTAAGTTCATTGAACTTCCGATGGTAGAGTGAGCGTGGACTCACCTCGATAGGGTAGTACTTCTCGTAGAAAACATTCCTGGGTCGTTCCGTCATTATTTCTTTAATTTCTATTATAGCCTAAGTTAAGGGATAGTGTCCAGTTAGATTAAAAAAATAATCCTTAATTCGACCCTAAGTTTCCGATGGTAGAGTAAGACGTGACTCACCTCGATGGGGTAGTACTTCTCGTAGAAAAACATTCCTGGGTCGTCCGTCATTATTTCTTTAATTTTCTATTATAGCCTAAGTTAAGGGATAGTGTCCAGTTAGATTAAATCTAATCCCTAATTCGGCGGACCCTACGTTCATTGAACTTTCCGATGGTTAGAGTAAGACGTGACTCACCTCGATGGGGGGTAGTACTTCTCGTAGAAAACATTCCTGGGTCGTCCATCATTATTTCTTTAATCTCTATTATTAGCCTAAGTTAAGGGATAGTGTCCAGTTACATTAAATCTAATCCCTAATTCGGCGGCCCTAAGTTCATTGAACATTCCGATGGTAGAGTGAGCGTGACTCACCTCGATAGGGTAGTACTTTCGTAGAAAAACATTCCTGGGCCGTCCGTCGTGCTTGAAGTTCATCGTGGCCATGATGATGGCATTGGCGAGAATGGCGACCATGATGAGGAGACGAAAGTAGGCCGACTTGAGAAAACCGCTGACACACCATCGGGGCGAGTCCCTCTTGCTTGTTGTCGTCGAGTGTCACCAGCTTCCAGCCGACACCTTCGTTCACTAGAACCTAGAAAAAGAAATTATTCTCAGTAAGTTATAAGTTGGTTCATAGCCAGTTCCGGCCAACACCTTCGTTAACTAGAACCTGAAAAAAAATTATTCTCAGTAAGTTATAAGTTGGTTCATAGCCGGTTCTATCAATAAATGCAGAAACCTCGGTTTGGCTCAATCTTGTATTTACATAAACAGAAGAAAAAAAAATATGAATCTTTCATGTCTTTCACGATTGTTGGGGGGTCTCGAAAATAGGGTTGCCCCAGCAGAGTTAAAGCACTAAAAGGGGAAAAAGGCGGGGTTATTGCCTATGGCAATCTATTCCACCCAACGTTATTACGAGTTGAAATTAAAGAGAAAAATGAACGCGTGACAACATAGCACGTTATTGCGAGTTGAAAGTAAAGAGACAAGTGAACACGTGCTATACCTGTGATGCAGACTTTTCGGGTATCGGCCGTCGAATGCCCCACATCTGTTGGAACTGGACCCGGATCTCGTTGAACGTCTCGGTGATGACGGCGATGAACACATTCTTGACCAGCCAGGCCAGGAAGAAGATCATGGTGCTGAAGTAGAAGATGGCTTTCCACGCGGACAGACTGTCGTAGGTGCGGAACATGATGAACACCCAGCCTCCTGCGTGGCCGCCTGGTACACGGTGAATAGACTCGTGCCTGTCACGAGAACATAATAATAATAACACTCTTTAGTGGAAGGAAACCACCAGGCGAGGTTAATGCTCAAAGCATTTTCTACCACCTAACCCTCATACATAATATTTTTATTTTTTTTGGTTGAAGGCAGAAAAAAATCTTTTAAAGACACCCAGGTCATCCTGACTTGGGGTGTGGGATTTCCACCCACTAAAAACCCACCTTCTCAAAGAGTTAACCGCACCTGGAACCGAAAAATATGTTATTATTTTTCGCATAATATAATAAATGTTATTATTATTATATTATGCTTTTTTAGCAGGACAGAGTACAATGTTAACAGTATAAAATTAAGAAAAAACAAACAAACGACAAAATAAATAAGTAAAAAAGAAAATAACACTAATGTCCTTCCTAAAGGGTGGGGTTATTGCCTGTGGCAATCTCTTCCGCCCAACCCTTTGTTTCGAACTAGCTAGAACCCGGCACTTATTAGCCAGAAAAGTGCTCAGGACGCCGATTACAATAGAAGGTAATTTAAGGAAAAGATAGTCTAAATGGTAAATCTAGGCTAGTCTATCTTTAAAAAAAATAATATTAATATAAAAGAGATGAGTGTTTCGCAGCCTTTTTTTTTGTAGCCATGAAACAAGAGCTACTGTAGACGCTTGTGGTCTGTGTTGTAGCTTGCCTATCCCGTAGTATGCCTCCCCTTTGATAGCCGAGAAATGAGATTATGTAATAATTGACAAAATACTTCCCATTTAGGTGCTGGGTCAACACGCGAGCGCACCGGAAGGTATCCTTTACCAACACCTGTAACCTAATTTATAATACATTTTTTTTTGTCATTTCGGAGGATCAAACCCGGGACCTTCTACATGGAAAGCGAGTGCTTAACCACTGAGCTAAGAAGTGATTTTTATCCAAAATAGCTTGTGTCTACTGTCAATGACAAAGATTTCGACTGTCGTGGAGATAAGTTTCGTCCATTTACTCACCGAACTCATCAAATCCACTGAATCCAATGTCATATTTGGAAAGCGCTAACTTCATGCATTTCATTCCGCTAGGACACTGGTAGCCGGCAGTTGGGTCTGGAGAACAATGCGTGTCGGGTATTGCCAGGCTGTTTAGAGTTATTTGGCTGTAAAATAGGTACACAGAGTACTAGATAAAGACTTGAAGCAACTCAAAGAGAAAGGGATTTTTCCTTTCATTTGCAATTACTCGGGTTGTATTTGAAGTAAATGTTTTTGACGAATTTTCAGTGTCTTTTGACAGTCAACATTATCTCAAAATCTTTTATAAACAGAAAAGTACAATAAACCTTTGGGCATAACTTTTGATGAGGGCATAACATTAACATTTGTAGTGATATTATCTTCTATCTATCTATACTTATAAAAGAGAGTTTCACTCACTGACTGACTGACTGATTCATCACTGTTTCTCCGAATTGATAAATCCGAGAAAGTTCAAATTTGGTATTTATGTTTGTCTTATTGTCTGAATCTGCAAAATTGGGCTTTTCGAAACTCCCACTACAACATCTGCCATTGGCGAAAAAGGAAAATTTACTTCCACTACTTTTCTCCGCACTGATAAGTCCGAAGAAGTCCAAATTTGGTATGTAGGTTTTTTTACAGTCTAGATGTGCATTTGGATGGGATTTTTTTAAAACTCCCACTACAACACCTGCCTATTACTCCATATTGGTAAGCCCTAAAAAGTTCAAATTTGGTGTGTAGGTTCGTTTTACGGTCTAGATGAGAAATAAGACAGATTTTTTTCGAAATTCCCACTACAACAACTGCCTGTTACTCCGTATTGGTAAGTCTAAAAATGTTCAAATTTGGTGTGTAGGTTTTTTTTACGCTCTAGATTTTTTTTACGGACCTCAATACACTACGGTCAATACGGTCATGCCTCAATACACTACGGTCAATACGGTCATGCCTCAATACACTACGTTCATGCCTCAATACACTACGGTCATGCCTCAATACACTACGTTCATGCCTCAATACACTACGTTCATGCCTCAATACACTACGTTCATGCCTCAATACACTACGGCCATGCCTCAATACACTACAGTCATGCCTCAATACAGAACGGTCATGCCTCAATACACTACGACTATGCCTCAATACACTACGGTCATGCCTCAATACACTACGGCCATGCCTCGGCCTGCAAAGCGGGCGACAGCCCGCTAGTGTTAATATATAAATGTCAAAGTCACTGACTGACTGACTGATCATCGTTCTACAAAACCGTAATACCTAGCGAGCTGAAATTCGGTAGGTAGCTTTGTCTTATAGTCTAGATGTGCAATAAGACGGGATTTTTCGAAATTCCCACTACAACACCTGCCATTGGCGAAAAAGGATTTTTTGCTTTCACGGCCATGCCTCGGCCCGCAAAGCGGGCGACAGCCCGCTAGTTGGAAATAAAAGAACAAAAATAGAAGAAGAAGAAAATCAAACGATGGCCAATATAAATTTTTAATATGTGTGCCTAGAAAACATATTGGATTGTGAAATAAAAAGAAAGGTAACTTACTTGGGATCTGTATCATTGAGAACGCAGTGGTGAGTCAGTTCTCCGAACAGCTGAACTCCTAGCAAACCATACAAAGACATGAAGAACAGATAGAACAAGGTGACGTTGTAGATCTGCTGACTCGATCGTCTGATGAAATACAAAAAAATAAAATATAGTTAATAGAAACAGCATGTTCTATTAGACAAAAAAGCACCGGCGTAATTATAGGGGACGATTATGGGGTTCAACCCAGTGTCTAGGTCGCTAGAGGACTATAAAGAGAGAACCGACTAGACAACCCTTACAAGCCAGGCTAGCTTCCAGTTTCCTAAGGGTTTAATGGCTCATAAAGAAAAAGACAAGTCCTCACGGTGGTTGATCATGATCACACATAGAAATTTGTTTACATGTGCTTCAGGACGAGCCAAATTTGAAATAAAATTGGCTTCAGACCATCATTCATCCCTCCAGTTGTAGTCAAGCCAATTTTATTTCAAAGTTGGGTCGTCCTGAACCACATATAAACAAATTTCCATGTGTGATCATCTGATCATGATCAACCACCGTACTTACTTGAATATTTCACACAATATGTGGTTCAGGACGAGCCATCTTTGAAATAAAATTGGCTTCAGACCATCATTCATCCCTCATCCAGTTGTAGCCAAGCCAATTTTATTTCAAAGTTGGCTCGTCCTGAACCACATATAAACAAATTTCTATGTGTGATCATGATCAACCACCGTACTTACTTGAATATTTCAGACAATATGTGGTTCAGGACGAGCCAACTTTGAAATAAAATTGGCTGGAGACCATCATTCTTCCCTCCAGCTGTAGCCAAGCTGGCTACCACAACGTTACTTACTTGAATATTTGGTTCACTCGGGACTTGGGCATGGAGCATTACTTACTTGAATATTTGGTTCACTCGGGACTTGGGCATGGAGCATTACTTACTTGAATATTTGGTTCACTCGGGACTTGGGCATGGAGCATTACTTACTTGAATATTTGGTTCACTCGAGACTTGGGCATGGAGAACTTGAGGAACTGTCGGATGAAGCGGATCATGATGAAAGGTCTGGGAGCCCGCAGGATGGACAGATAGCTGAAGCGGGGAACGATGGCGCTCATCTCGAACACCATGAGGATAACCGACACCCAGTGGAGAAACACCATGGCGGCGTCGAACTGGCACCAGTGATCCTTCAAGTAGGGAACTTCACCCTGGGGCGTGGAGCAGAAGGAAGAGGAAGATGAAAAAATATCTGATGAGTTTTAAGGAAAGTATTGGACTATTGGTTAACTTTTCGCCCATCAGAGGGGGGACATGTGGGATGGGCAAACTACAACACAGATCAATAGCGTCTACAGTAGCTGCTGTTTCATGGCTAAGGAATGAAAAGGGTGGTTTTTTTAACGTCGTTTTCAACTGCGACGTTAAAAAACCGTCGCTGAATGTCGCCTTCGACTGGGCAAGCTACAACACAGACTACAAGCGTCTACAGTAGCTGCTGTTTCATGGCTAAGGAATGAAAAGGGCGGTTTTTTTAACGTCGTTTTCAACTGCATGCTGGTCATATCACGAAGGGGGTTTTACCTCCCATTCATGGAAAACTCACAAACCTGCTAGGTACTCAAATTAACCTCACGCTGTCTAAGTGGGGCCGGGAATAGCCAGCATGATGAGTTGTTCGAATTTTCTATGGTCAATTGGTCACTCATCCAAGTACTAGGCTCACTTGGCTTTGCTTTACTTCAGTGACAGAACGAGAACTGGCTACTTTACCAGTGACAGAACAACGTGTGCCACCATTGCTGGCTACTTTACCCACTCAACACACGCGGGCTACACTCATCTTTAAAAGAAAAAGAAAAAACTACCTTGAGAAGAAGAAAAAAACTACCTTGAAAGAAGAAGGGTTGGGTAGAAGAGATTGCCACAGGCAATAACCACGCTCTTTAGGTAGGACATTATTATTTTCTTTTTTTTTACTTATTTATTTTGTCATTTGTTTGTTTTTTTTTTTCCTTTTCTTATCTTAATTTTACACTGTTACCTGTACTTTGTCCTCCTAATAAAGCTTAAAAAAATAATAATAAACTACCTTGAGAATACCGCGGATGTGCATCTTGGCAATCATCTCCGCAGTGAACATGAAGGTAATCACCAGGTCCACCCCAAACACAAAGTACTGGGCGCTCGCGTGACGCTCGAATGTTTTGGGCGTGTTCATGCAGACCATGATGAGGCTGACGAAGGCACAGGACCTCATGAACACCCGCACCCATTTC
Organism: Bactericera cockerelli; assembly: GCA_024516035.1. Lineage (NCBI taxonomy): Eukaryota > Metazoa > Arthropoda > Insecta > Hemiptera > Triozidae > Bactericera > Bactericera cockerelli. Next base: position 44,485,790 of record CM044957.1, read on the forward strand.
TGGAAAGATCAAGAATAAGTTTAGTTAGGTATCATATTTGTGTTAATCACTATCGTGATATCACAACTACTCAAACTCGCTTTACTAAATCTACGCTGAAACCGGGACTTGAACCACCGACCTCCAGGTTACAGATCCGCTGCCTTATCGATCAAGCTACTGAGGTCGGTTAAGATCAAGAATAAACTGAAATGTCTGTGCCGGTAGCTCAGTGGTGAAGGCGGCGGTCTGGTGTTCCAGAGGTCGTGGGTTCGAAACCTATAGCCGGGACATGACATGTTATCCCGCACCCATTTCTGGAAAGAAAAAGAATAAACTAAAATGTCTGTGCCGGTAGCTCAGAGGTAAAGGCGGCGGTCTGGTTATCCACCGGCCATGGCTTCGATGATACTATACACCGGCCATTATATGATACCTAAACATTAAAATATAAGTGTATATGTCCCGATAGCTCAGTGGTAAAGGCGCACTCTGTGAATCCAAAGATTCCAGAGGTTGTGGGTTTGAAACTCAGCCGGGACATGAAATGTTACCTTCCTATTTGGAATTTTTACCACATAATAATGCGTCTTCGTCTTACTGCTGGAATAATATAATAATAATAATATCGCCTTATTTATACTGCCCGAATAGGAGAGTTAAAGTCCCCTTATTCTAGCAGTAAGCTCAATTGAGCTTACTGCTAGAATAAGCTTACTCCAAATAGGAAGGTAACATTTCATGTCCCGGCTGATTATTATGTGGTAAAAATCCCAAATGGGAGGATAACTTGCCATGTCCCGGCTGGGTTTCGAACCCACGACTTCTGGAATATCTGGATTCACTGAGTGCCGCCTTTACCACTCAGCTACCGGGACAGACTGGGACTCATTAGTCCTAATCGGGCAGTGTAAATAAGACGATATTATTATTATTATTATAATTTAGCCCCTTACCACTCGAGCACCAATTTTCACAAGAATCATACATTCGAACCTCCCGTCGTGATATGACCATGGTTGAAAGCGACGTTAAACCCCACAAAAAAAAAAAAAAAAAAAAATACATTCGAACCTGAATATAAGAGAATTTAAGGGACCGGAAATTTTTTCTCTTTATTACAATTTAGGTAGGTTTCTCTTATGAGGTTATTTTCCCTTACACAGAGATAAATTTGACCTGGATAGTATCTCTTATATCCATTTCTTTAATGTCGAGGTTCGACTGTACTAGGATATTCAAGGAAAAGGAAAATTTTTAGTCCTACCCATTAAAATTGTGATATAATAACACAAAGAAACACATTTATTTAATTTTTTTTATGATTTTATTTGTGGTGAAGCACATTTTTGTGGGTAGCGCAGCATTACTAAGAGCTCCTTCACATTTCGAATTATTCAATTATATTAATTTCTTTTTACTCTGGTAATGCCGCCACTGGTCGTTACTCATACAAGTAACTACTCATTTTTCCTCACGAGGTATGAGTGGACCCCGAACATCCAAGTACAGAGCAGAAAAATTCCTACCCCGCTGGGGATCAAACCCAGGTCACCGTCCGTGCAATGCCTAGAGCGCTAACTCACATCTGCCACGGTGACTACTACATTTATTTAATTTATTATTATCGTGATAAGTTTGGACGCTTCCTTACTTTATTCACCCACTCGATGTCGGTGCTCTCGTTATGGCAATCCTCAGGGCCGTAGTCCGCCAGGATCAGATCATTTCCCTTCAGACTTTGTTTTCTTCCGAGCATGTTCCACCAACGATTCTGTGGTCAAACGATTAAAACCACCATTCAATGGAGCTTCTTCGGATGTGTTTCATGTTGAACATACTATCCTGTCCCTTCTATACGACAACAATCTGCGGCGTTGTCTTTTTGTTTGTACAAGGCGTTCTTCACACCTCGGCCGAGGTGTTTGATTTAGAATCTTTGCATCTTCGACCGAATTAATCGTGACAATAAACCATAATGTAGTCAAAAGATGATGAGGGTTAAAGCCTGCGTTGAAAGGTATATCGTCTGATGTATTTCATGATGAATGTGTTGATCCTTCTATCCATAATCTCCACATTCCTGTAAACATAAACGGGGATTTATTTTTAATTTCATTGATTTTTTTTGGGGGGGGGGGGGGGGTTTCAACTGCATGATCATATCACGACGGGGGTGTTACTCTCCTAATTTTATTGAATGATGATCATTAGATATTACAGTGTACAACTTCAATAAACATTATATTTACAATTCATCATTTCAAACAAAAGGTCAGAGGAGGCAATGTACCCTATATATACAAGCTGTAGTGCCTTTTTGCACAGCCATGAACTTGATAACTTTAATAATGTGTTACTTAATCTAAGGGCCAAATCCAAAAATAGGGTTACATCGAGGGTAAGGGAGGAAATGATATTTCGTATGCTGCACCTGTGATTGGTGTCAAGTTTTTTTTTAGGTGCTTTCCACTAAGGACTTTTACCGTTATTTCTCCGAGTCCCTTCTCAGAGAAACAGCAGTTGTTGAATTTTACTTTCATTATTTATTTTTTTGCTTGACGTCTCCATCAACATCTCGGTATTGAATTTTAAAAGACGGTATCGTAATTTTAATTAATTAGTTTCAGAAAAAAACCTTCAAAAATATAAGATCTCTATACCTAATTATCTAAATTTTAATAATTTTAGATAAATATAAATAATTTATCTAAAATTAAATTGAACTTACGTCGGAATTCACTTGAGATTCCAGCATCTTCCGTCGCTCTGTATACTATTGATTCGTGTCCCGCGCTTTCCGCTTCAGTTCTCATTTCCAACACCAAGTTCAATTCTGCAGCTTCCACCCAGCAAGATGAATTTCAAGTTCCAGTGGTTGCTATGGAAACGCCCACTGCACTTGTTTTTTGATTTTTTTTTTTCTCAAAAAATTGTGAGGGAAAATACGCTTTTTTCTTAAAACTTTTTAAAGGCGTTTCCATGATAGATTTACTTATGCGCAATAAAATTAAAAATGATCTGTATATCAGTATATGGTACATCAATTTATTGTTGATGCATTATGACTTTTCTGTGAGGGACACCGCCAAATCGGTAAGATTACGTCACTGAGTGCAATATTTTTTTCTCGCAACGTTGCGGGGAGCAACGGTACCACGTTTCGAGAATTCCTCTGCTCTTCCTTTAGAATTAAATGACATCAATCCCACGTGGGATTTCGCAGTCAGTACTGAAAAGTTGCGAAAGTTCAGGCAGTAGAAGTACTTACTGAAATATTTTTTTTTTTTACTTTATAGAATAGTGTAATATTATTTTGTTTCACAAAAATCACAAGAACATTCTCATCGTGTAATTTACTCTTCAATGAATGAAAGCCCATCAGCTCCGTCATCAAAACCATACGAGGTTAGCTTAAATATCGTTCCTCGTATTCGGAGAGATACAGCTCTAATGATTCCAATTTGCTTTGCTTACTGAAACATTGGTTTGCAACGTTTCTCATTCGATCAACATTACCCCAGACAGTGTTTATAAAGATCTTGTTTATTTTATTAGAGTTTTAACATCGTTTTTCAACTGCATGATGGTCATACACGACGGGCGTATTAACCTCCATTCGTAGGAAACTTACAAACCAGCTACCCACATTGACCTCACCCAGCCTGGGATGGGCCGGAAAGCCAGCATCACCAAGTCTTCACCTCGCTGGACGTTGCTTAACTTCGGTGATCCTACGAGAACCGGTGCATTCAACCCCAAAGCTGGCTTATTAAGATATTAAAAACACATATATTGACGTTTTCGTTTCGAAACAAAAATGTTGCACTCAGGAGATCTCGGCTCAAAGAACGCCGTTTCTCCTCTCCTTGTAGATGGGGAACGAAGTGGCGCCCCCCCCCCTCTCTCTCTCTCTCTTGACCCGCCATCTATGCGCAGTTGCTAGAACTTTTTGAGTTGCACACGTGAGATGGAACGCGTGCACACTTCTTAAACCGAATCACCCCATTAAAAGCAGGTACCATCATATTATATGGTTAAAAAAAACTTAGCGAGAGTAATTCTGTAAGCCATGCATCGTTTGTCACAGCTCAAAAACTTGTATGATTAAAGCTAGAGACTCTTAGATTTTTTTCGATTTTATTCTAACAGCTATATTTTTTGCCTGGTTCACTTCCAGACTGTTCGATTTTTTTCAGAAATTCAGGAAACATCTTTGATACTCAAGACAGAACTACTGGGCTCAAGTCCTACTTCTTTTCTCTGTCAATACTGGACGCAAAAGGGGTTGTGTCGTAGCAAGGCGTCGTTTATTAACTAAAACTAATTTTTAAGGTACCTAAGTACCTTTCCTAATATTGTACACGTACGGTAATAAAACCAAAATATGTACGGTAATCCTGAGTGTAAATTAGGCAACACTGTTGTGCTAAGATCATTCGGCTCCCGCAGTCCTACTCTTGTTTTGAGTTTTTCTGCTATCAGTGATTGTGATAGCAAAAAACATTATCAAATTGTATGAATTCAAGTAACTGTAGAAAGTTAGTAACAGTAGTAGATGTCAGATAATCTTATTTTATGAAAAAGCGCACATTTTAAAGTTCCTTCATCCATTGACATTACATAGATAATTTAATTATATAACTTCATTTCCTCATCTCAATTCTAAGCTGCTCATTTGGAAACAATAAAAATGGTAAGCTATTTAGTTTTTCTCTAATTTTCAAGATAAAAGCCCTATTGCACAGTTGCTAATAGATAGATTTGATCATGAATCTCACAAATAATTTTATACACAATCAAATGGCTAATGAGCTATCATGGTCCCAAATAAATCACTCTGGGTAATGTCTAAATTTTAACAGTAAGTCTAATGGAGCATTACATGGAAATTATTGCATTTCTAAATTCCAAAGGTTGGGATTTGTTTACATAAGTGACTTCATATCATGTACGCTGCATTTCTAATTTCATCTGGTTCAATGTTGGGATCCACCTGATAAATGTAAAAATGTGTTGGTTGCCCTCTTGGGCTAGAGAAAAAACTTGAAATAATTGTTGGGTTTTCAATTTGGATTTGAAACCTTGTATAAAATAAACAATTATCATGAGCTTTACACCTCAAGATTTAAAACTAGAAATTAATTCAACTACAGTGTCTGCTTAAAATGGTTAACAAGGAATAAAAGTAAAACTATTATCAAATAGTTACGTTATGGGCCAGTGTGAAAAAAGTGCAGCCATTCAAAAAGCAGTTCATGGTCCATTAGGTGTTCTTTACCTCAAAATGTGAATCATGAAGGAAA
>CM044957.1:44497781-44553446 GCA_024516035.1 Bactericera cockerelli
TATATCACTACAATTAGATGTGAGATCTAAATGATTTTAGAAATGTTATGCCCTCATCGAAAGTTATGCCCAAAGGTTTATTGTACTTTTGTGTTTATAAAAGATTTTGAGATAATGTTGACTGTCAAAAGACACTGAAAATTCGTGAAAAACATTTACTTCAAACACAAACCGAGTAATTGCAAACGAAAGGAAAAATCCCTTTCTCTTTGAGTTGCTTCAAGTTTTTTAACTAGTACTCTGTGTATTTTACAGCCAAATAACTCTAAACAGCCTGGCAATACCCGACACGCATTGTTCTCCAGACCCAACTGCCGGCTACCAGTGTCCTAGCGGAATGAAATGCATGAAGTTAGCGCTTTCCAAATATGACATTGGATTCAGTGGATTTGATGAGTTCGGTGAGTAAATGGACGAAACTTATCTCCACGACAGTCAAAATGTTTGTCATTGACAGTCGACACAAGCTATTTTGTTTAAAAAATCACTTCTTAGCTCAGTGGTTAAGCACTCGCTTGCCATGCGGAAGGTCCCGGGTTCAATCCTCCGAACCGACAAAAAATTGTATTCTAAATTAGCTTACAGTTGTTTGTAAGGGATGTCTTCCGGTGCGCTCGTGTTGACCCAGCACTTAAATGGGAAGTATTGTGTCATTTCTCGCCCATCAGAGGGGAGGCATACTACGGAATAGGCCAGCTACTACACAGACCACAAGCGTCTAGAGTAGTTCCTGTTTCATGGCTACAAAAAAAGGCTGCGAAACATTCATCTCTTTTATAGTATTATTTTTTGTTGTTGTTGTAAAAGATAAACTAGCCTAAATTTACATTTTTTTTACCCGGTGTACCTACGGGAGTATATTTACGGGAATAAAGCCCTATTTACAATGTCAACAACAAAAATGTCAATAAATACAAAGATTAAAATAAAATAATGTTAAAAAGTAATATCACAATTTAGGCTATCTTTTCGGTAAATTACCTTCTATTGTAATCGGCGTTCTAGCTAGTTCGAAATAACGTCCAAAAAAAATTTTTCTCCAAATACCTACACTTGAAAGTTATTTATTATAACAATCAAGCAATAACTGGTATGCTCATTTATTCACTCATTCATTCACACATGTATTCATTTAAAGAGATCGGGTTGTTGGGGCATATCGTTGAATTTTTTCATGCATGATGTTATAGGGGATTTGAGTATATTCTGTCTATTGTAAGCCTAGGGTCCGGTATACATTCACTATGTATGTTCTCGTGACAGGCACGAGTCTATTCACCGTGTACCAGGCGGCCACGCAGGAGGGCTGGGTGTTCATCATGTTCCGCACCTACGACAGTCTGTCCGCGTGGAAAGCCATCTTCTACTTTAGCACCATGATCTTCACCATGGCTAATAAGTGCCGGGTTCTAGCTAGTTCGAAACAAAGGGTTGGATGGAAGAGATTGCCACAGGCAATAACTCCGCCCTTTAGGTAGGACATTAGTGTTATTTTCTTTTTTACCTATTTATTTTGTCATTTGTTTGTTTTTTCTTAATTTTATACTGTTAACATTGTACTCTGTCCTCCTAATAAAGCATAATAAACATATTATATTATGCGAAAAATAATAACATATTTTTCGGTTCCAGGTGCGGTTAGTTCTTTGAGAAGGTGGGTTTTTAGTGGGTGGAAATCCCACACCCCAAGTCAGCATGACCTACCTGGGTGTCTTTAAGAGATTTTTTCCTGCCTTCAACCAAAAAAAAAAAAAAAAAAAAAAACATTTACTATGTATGTTTTCGCCACAGGCACGAGTCTATTCACCGTGTACCAGGCGGCCACGCAGGAGGGCTGGGTGTTCATCATGTTCCGCACCTACGACAGTCTGTCCGCGTGGAAAGCCATCTTCTACTTCAGCACCATGATCTTCTTCCTGGCCTGGCTCGTGAAGAATGTGTTCATCGCCGTCATCACCGAGACGTTCAACGAGATCCGGGTCCAGTTCCAACAGATGTGGGGCATTCGACGGCCGATACCCGAAAAGTCTGCATCACAGGTATTTTTTTTTTATTAGGTATTTATAATAGTTTATTTATTTATTTTCTTTATAAAGAAACATTTATACAAAGGTACTTCTCCTAAGCTTTTTTTTTCCGTTAGGCGCTTTAACACCACTGGTGTAGTGGGTCGTTCGCGCCGATCCTAAGGTTTGAAGGGCTTCTAAGAGGCTTCTATAGTTGTTGTAATAATTTTATATCAGCTGATTTATTTAGTCATGAGTTGACTCTCGTCGAGCAAGCCCCTATAAAATATTTCTTGTGAATAAACGTGGATCCATGTATGTACATTTTGTAAAGTCTGTGTATTATAATAATATGTGTTCTTAATTACCGACCACTACTACACATAATATACAACAATAACTACATATGTTGGCAATTATTCACTTTTCTCTTTACCTTCAACTCGCCATAACGTTGGGTGGAATAGATTGCCATAGGCAATAACCCCGCCTTTTTTCCCCTTTTAGGTGCTTTAACTCTGCTGGGGCAACCCTATTTTCGAGACCCCCCAACAATCGTGAAAGACATGAAAGATTCATATTTTTTTTTCTTCTGTTTATGTAAATACAAGATTGAGCCAAACCGAGGTTTCTGCATTTATTGATAGAACCGGCTATGAACCAACTTATAACTTACTGAGAATAATTTTTTTCAGGTTCTAGTTAACGAAGGTGTTGGCTGGAACTGGCTATGAACCAACTTATAACTTACTGAGCAACTTTTCTTCAGGTTCTAGTGAACGAAGGTGTCGGCTGGAACTGGCTATGAAACAACTTATAACTTACTGAGCAACTTTTCTTCAGGTTCTAGTGAACGAAGGTGTCGGCTGGAAGCTGGTGACACTCGACGACAACAAACAAGAGGGACTCGCCCCGATGGTGTGTCAGCGGTTTCTCAAGTCGGCCTACTTTCGTCTCCTCATCATGGTCGCCATTCTCGCCAATGCTATCATCATGGCCACGATGAACTTCAAGCATGACGGACGACCCAGGAATGTTTTCTACGAGAAGTACTACCCCGTCGAGGTGAGTCACACCATCGGAAAGTTCGATGAACTTAGGCCCGAATCTGTATCAGAGGAGCCCGGTATCAGATTTCGTTCTGGGAAGAGTCTTTTAGGCTATGAAGAGTATTAAGAAATCTTTATCTTGATTCTGAGATGTCCTATTAATTGTTATTGTAGTTTGAATTAAATATAGTGTGTTGAATACTTAGGCCCGAATTAAGGATTAGATTTAATGTAACTGGACACTATCCCTTAACTTAGGCTATAATAGAAATTAAAGAAATAATGATGGACGGCCCAGGAATGTTTTCTACGAGAAGTACTACCCTATCGAGGTGAGTCACTCTACCATCGGAAAGGTCAATGAACTTAGGGCCGAATTAAAGGGTTGGGTGGAAGCCAATCAATCAAATATTTTACTGTGTGATAATTATACATTGTACGTTTTACACACTTTTTTTTTTTTTTCATTAAAATTCAATTAAAAATGAACAATTAAGTTGGTAAGAAAAAAAGAAGATAAGTAGAAAGGAGAAAGGAGAAGAAGAGACTGACTTAAGAAAAAGGAGGGAAAAATTAGAAAAAGGTGAAAAAGCCTTGCGAGACAAAGCCTTGCGCAACATTTTGTCTCAAAATGTTGCGCTTGGTGGAATCCCAGCTTAAGAGTTTCACAATGTAAGTTATTGGTACCGAGTTTGACGGTTAAAAAGTAGATTTTGAGAGTGCTCTCTGGAATGAGACCCAGTAGTTCGTTCCAGGAACACTCTCCACTCTCGAAATACCCGAATCTCCGTTTTAACCGACATACAAGGCGCTGATTGGCAAAATAACCAAGCAAAGTGCGTTGTGTGACGGTTGAAAAAGAGATTTGGAGATTATGAGAGTGAAAATTCTTTCTGGAATAAGTCCCATGTGTCAAACCCGGGACCCTTCATTCCTACCACAAGTTCGAGTTTTTTAAAGTCCCATTATTCCAACAGTAAGCCCAAGACGTATTATTATGTGGTAAAAATCCCAAATGGGAGGATAACTTGTCATGTCCCGGCTGGGTTTCGAACCCACGACCTCTGGAATCTCTGGATTCACAGAGTGCCGCCTTTACCACTGAGCTACCGGGACAGAATGAGTACTTCAGCCTTCACCCTTTCTTCTTCTTGCGCAGGTGTGCTTCACGCTGTTCCTGGATCTCGAAGCCCTGTTCAAGATCTGGTGTCTTGGTTTCCATGGTTACATTCAACATTCCTACCACAAGTTTGAGCTCATGCTGTGTGCTATGACAACCCTGCATATAATACCTCAGATATATCTGTCACCTTTGACCTACTTTCAAGTGAGTCTATTAATTAGAATATTGTATATCCAACGAGTCTTGCTAGGGGACTATAAACAGGAGTAGACGAGCATTGGCTTGGTTCTGGGGGCCCTTGTCAATTATTAGCCTCCTTGTAAAGACGGTGGTAGAAGTGCTGAGTCATTCATCCACTGTCTGGCTACCATCGTTCACGATGATGCCACCCCTGTGATGATGATCTCCAACGATTCTCGCTAGGGGACGTTAAACAGATACGGTATCAGATCTGCCAGCCCAAAAGACGTCAAATCGTTGGCGTCCTTAATAGGGTTGGCGTTATTAAGTCGTAAAATGTGTCAAGCTTGTCCATCCCGTAGTATACCTGCCCTCTGATGGGCGAGAAGTGACACAATACTTTCCATTTTGGTGCTGGGTCAACACGAGCGCACCGGAAGGTAACCCTTAAAAACAACTGCAAACAAATTTTGTCAGCTACAATTTTTTTTTGTCAGCTCTGGGATTTAAACGCAGGATCTTCCGTATGGCAAGCGAGTACCTTTTACCACTGAGCACATCGTGCGCTCATACCAAATCAATATATTTTTGACATATTTTTTACCGACATAAGTAGCTTGATCGATAAGGCGGCGGACTTGTAACCTGGAGGTCGGTGGTTCAAGTCCGGGTTTCAGCGTGGATTTAGTAAAGCGAGTTTGAGTAGTTGTGATATCACGAAAGTGATTAACACAAATATGATAACTTTTTTCAACATATTTTTTTTACATTAAATTTATTGTTATGTTTATATTATTGACATTTGTAAATAGGACTAGCTCCGTTAATAAATACCCGTTGACCGGGCTTATTATTTAAATATATTTGACAGTAATTCTCCTGTTTCTCTGTGTTCTATAGGTTTTGCGTGTTGTGCGTCTCATCAAGGCATCTCCCATGCTGGAGGATTTTGTGTATAAGATTTTCGGTCCAGGCCAGAAACTGGGAGGTCTTATAATATTCACCATATGTCTCTTGATCCTGTCCGCCAGTATATCTATGCAACTGTTCTGCTCTCTGGGCGACTTCTCCAAGTTTGAAAACTTTCAGGAAGTAAGTACTTACCGAGTGCAAGATGCATTTCCAAAGTTATTTCAACAAGTACAGCGTCCGCTATAAATAACAGTAATAATATTCCTTAGTGGAAACCCCTAATTTGAGTTTTATACTCTGGTTAGGGAGGTCTCAGTCCAATAGAACTGATTTTGTTATTTTCCAACATTGTATATTTTAAGATTAATTTTATTATATTACTTGCAACAAATAAAGACTAAAATAAAAAATAAAGTGGAAGTATCTGGTATCTGGATACCACTTCTTGATCAGTTAAAGTGGAGTTTAATAGAACTATTGAGATGCTATTTACCGGCTGAACCAAGATAATAATAATAATAATAATAATATCGCCTTATTTATAGTGCCCGATTAGGAATATCAAGTCCCATTATTCTAGCAGTAAGCCCAAGACGTATTATTATGTGGTAAAAATCCCAAATGGGAGGATACCTTGTCATGTCCCGGCTGGATTTCGAACCCGCGACCACTGGAATCTCTAGATTCACAGAGTGCCGCCTTTACCACTGAGCTACCGGGACAAGATGGATAAAAGAGGCACAGAACACAGGATAGAAAACAATGGACAGCTCTAGGAGAAACCCTTGCCCCAGATGGGTATGTTATGGGCTTATGATGATGTTGATTCGTAATCTGACTCGTTGGGGGACGTTACCAACCGGTACCAGCCTTGTCAGGCCAAAGGACAACAACACAAATCATTAGCGTCCTTAACAGGTTTGGCGTTAGGAAGTGCATCCAGACGTAAAATGTGGAAATAGGAGTGCCAGAACCAACCAACCTCAACCTTGAGGAAGAGGTTGAACAATTCCAACCCCAAGTAGTTTTAAGAAAAGGCATCTGAGACTGCTGTTGAGAAAAAAGAAGAACAAGCAGATGTAGATTGGAAGAAGGTTAATACTGGAAGCATCTACAAATTACAGGTATTTTTGCTGTTTGCTGTAAAAATGGCACGATCGTTTTGTTTCATTGGCGTTGCAAAACTAGCGTTTTACTTTATTTAGGACGAAATTTTTATAGAGGTTTTGTAATACTGGAGTCAAATTAAGGTCTTGATTTTTCTTATTGTTTAAATGGAGGAGTGAATCGAAGTTGTGCATCCGAGTTTTTCTGATTGCAATAATTAATCTTTTTTTTTCTCTCTTTTCTTTTTTGTCTCTCCAGGCTTTCATGTCGATGTTTCAAATCCTCACGCAAGAGGCCTGGGTAGAGGTGATGGACGAGACAATGGTTCGGACGATTCCCAATCTGGTGCCCGTGGTCGCCATCTATTTCATTTTCTACCACTTGTTTGTAACCTTGGTAAGTTGACTCAATGGTAAGTCAGGTCCTTACTAGCCTTGAGAGCTTATGGAAATAACTTGCACTTTAATCATCATCATCATAGGGTGGCGTCATCGTGAACGATGGTAGCCAGACAGTGGAGGAATGACTGAGTACTTCTACCACTGTCTTTTTTTTAATGACACATTTTAAAGACAAAGAAAAACGATTTAATATAATTGAAAGGTTTTATTTATTCACAGAAGAATCACGTCAATTGGTAGATATACAATACATCTCCTTTAATGTAAGTCAAACTTCTGAGAAAAGAATAATATTAATAAAATTTACAATTAATGCAATACACAAAAAAAATCCAGTCAAAAAATGAGAAAGAATTTGGATGTAGAAAATCGATTTAAAATAAAACAAAAACGTCTCATCATATTAAAGGGAAAATAATTTCTACCGGGTTTCAATTTTCCAACATTGTCACGAGGCGAGGCCGGGAATATAATTAAAATTCCTAAATGGAAACAACTACGAACATTGCGATACACCCTACGCTATAAATATACATAATTATATTTTCATGCAAACATACATAATTATTTATTTCCTCATTTGCCTTTTCTTATTTATTTATTTAGAAACTCTTTATTAGTACAACATATTATATACAGACAAATAATGGTAAAAATTAAATATAAAAAATTGACAGTAATAATAAAATAAACAAGAAAAAAAAAATATATATATACATAGATCCTAACTAAAGGGCTGGGTTATTGCCTATGGCAATCTCTTCCACCCAACCCTTATCATTTTCTTGCTATACTCTCGTCTGATACCAAATTTCAGATCGTGCTGAGTTTGTTCGTGGCTGTCATTCTCGACAACTTGGAGCTGGACGAAGACATCAAGAAGCTGAAGCAGTTGAAGTTCCGAGAGCAAAGCGCTGAGATCAAGGAGACGCTGCCATTCCGTCTGCGATTGTTTGAGAAATTCCCCGACAGCCCTCAGATGTCAACCATCCATAAGTTCCCCTCGGACTTCTCTCTGCCAAAGGTATTTATTTTTTTATTTATTTATTTATTTACACTTTATTTTTTATACAATACAAAGAACAATAAATTATTAACAAAGACAAAAAAAAATTAACAATATATACAAAATTAGATATAGAAAAGAAAATATTTAAATTTAAATCCCACAAAAAACTACCGTTAAAAAAGGGCCAAGTTCCAGAACTCCTATCCAAAAAGTTTTCGCCAATGAATGCAGTGATATCTTGTTTGCGGCCAAGTTATCTTGGTACTAAATTATTTCTTTTATTAAAACCCGTTTTCTGAGTTCCTCATTTTGTATGTTTTTAACTGTAAACTATCCACTAACTTGGCCATTTTCACTCCTTGTGATGGTTATAATTGTTATTCTGTACCTTTACATATAGTCGTAATATTCCATACAACCGATGGCATAAAACTGGCCAAGTTAGAGGATAGTTTGCAGTTAAAAACATACAAAATGAGGAACTCAGAAAACGGGTTTTAATAAAAGAAATAATTTAGTACCAAGATAACTTGGCCGCAAACAAGATATCACTGCATTCATTGGCGAAAACTTTTTGGATAGGAGTTCTGGAACTTGGCCCTTTTTTAACGGTAGTTTTTTGTGGGATATCATTACTATTTGTAAATGATTCGTTCGCAGCACGTTTCATTATTTTTTATTAAAAAATTCAGGATTCTTCACTTTAACATGCTCCCTAAAACGACACCGTTTAACAGCAGAAGTAGTGCGAAAGTGCCGGTTTTCAGATTTTTTCCTGTATTTTTACAGTAAACCCTAGCACCATGCAAAATTTCAGCTTTGTAGGTATTAGGGAATTACCTCATAATTTATATACATAATCGAGTATATTTCCTCCCTAAAATAACACAGTTTAACAGCATGATAAGTGCGAAAGTTCCGGTTTTCAGATTTTTCTCTGTATTTTTACAATAAGCCCTACCATCATGCAATATTTCAGCTTTCTCGATAGTAGGGAAGTGCCTCATAATTTAGTAATTTAGATCCATAATCGATTATATAGATCCTCCCTAAAACAACACTGTTTAACAGCATGATAAGTGCGAAAGTTCCGGTTTTCAGATTTTCTCTGTATTTTTACAATAAGCCCTACTATCATGCAATATTTCAGCCTTCTAGGTAGTCGGGAAGTGCCTCATATTTTAGATCCATAATCGATTATATATTTCCTCCCTAAAACGACACCGTTTTACACAGTGATAAGTGAAAAAGTGTCGGTTTTCAGATTTTTCCCTGTACTTTTACAATGAACCCTAGCACTATACAAAATTTCAGCTTTGTAGGTAGTACGGAAGTGCCTCATAATTTATATGCATAATCGAGTATACTTCCTCCCTAAAATGACACAGTTTAACAGCATGATAAGTGCGAAAGTTCCGGTTTTCAGATTTTTCCCAGTACTTTTACAATAAACCCTACCAGTATGCAAAATTTCAGCTTTGTAGGTAGTAGAAAAGTGCCTCATAATTTATATACATAATATAGTATACTTCCTCCCTAAAACGACACCGTTTAACAGTTTTCAGAACTTTTTCAGATTTTTCCCTGTGCTTTTACAATAAGCCCTACCATCATGCAAAATTTCAGCTTTCTAGGTAGTCGGGAAGTGCTTCATAATTTAGATCCATAATCGATTATATATTACCTCCCTAAAACGACACCGTTTAACAGCATGATAAGTGAAAAAGTTCCGGTTTTCTGATTTTTCCCTGTACTTTTACAATAAACCCTACCATCATGCAAAATTTCAGCCTTATAGGTAGTCGGGAAGTGCCTCATAATTTTGATGATCTGTCAGTCAGTCAGTCAGTCAGTCAGTCAGTATCAAAATCGGAAATTTCAAAATTACATTCCTCTGAAAGTTTTTTCCATAAAGTCTTGAAATTTTCAATGTCTTTTTAATGACATTAGGACAATCTCTGTTCCAAATTTCATATCTCTATGATCAATTGAACCGAAGATATGAGGGTGTGAAAAACCGGGTGAATCGGTTCGTGTAAAGATACACTGCCGTGCTTGCTGGAACTTGGCCTGGCGCACTGCCGTGCGCTCAGATGTACAATGTATTGTAATCCGGGGCGAAGTTAATGCCTTAGGCATTCTCTGCCACATTCTCAATAATGGTATTATTGTCTTGTCCCAATGTTCGTTTTTTTTTAAACTCTTGAATTTCTAGGACCGATTATTTTTTGTTGTTGTATGGATCAACATAGGTATTTATATTTTTTTAAATCATATAATATAAAACAGCTCATCTAGAGGAGAATAATGAGGCACCGTGTCCATGACACATGCCGCATTCGACTTCTGGATGGCTATATATGCTGATGCGCTGATTGAACTTTTCTTGTTGTTATAAGATCCCTCCATCCACCCCTGTTGGGTAATTGAAAGGGGGCACCTGCTGGCAATAGCCTCAATCCCCCTCTGATTGAACTATAAAATAAAATAAAACAGGACTAAAGAAGCTGAGCGACACTGTCTCTCAACTCGGGCTACAGTGCGCTGTGATTGGTTGAAACTCCGACTTGAGGGCGTGTCTGCTAATCTTAACTTTAATCCTTTAACATAATTTGGCTTCTATAGTGTTCATAAATTGTGATTGGTGCCTTTCAGGTGAGGGAAAGCTTCATGCGACATTTCGTTTACGAGATGGAAGACGACGAAACTTTGAACCAAGCTACGAACAGCATTCGTGACATCTATCATACCAAGGTCATCTATAAGAAACAAATAATGTTCAAACTGCTTGTCAATCCTATCAAAGTGCGGATCAACAGTATAGAGTTAAGGAAAGCTGAAGTTACTAACATAATCTAGTAAGTACCATTGTGAAACTTTGTTAGTAGGAATAATATGTTTGAAGGAAAATAATGAGAATTGGGCAGAGGTAAAAATATTGGATGGGCTAGCTTGCGGTGTTCACAAAAGTTTCATGGCTTATAAAGAAAGACCAAGTTCTCACGATGATTGATCGCACATAAGAATATGTGGTTCAGAACGACCTAACTAAAATTGGCTGGAGAGTGGTGAGCTTATTTTCCTAAGCTAATGATAAAACCTTCATGACTTATAATGCCTAAGAGTTCACTTCGATACATCTATCACAAGTTTGTTAATATTATTCCAATTACAGCGATTCAAATAACCAAAGGTCCATGTTGGAGGACTCCACCATCATCACAATGCCTGGAAAAGCGCCTTTGAACTCTCACGGTGCTATCGGAAGCTCAAAACAGCTGCGGATAGATCAAAAGAAGTAAGTTTAGGAGAGAAAATAATATGTTATCCTATTTGTGTTAATCACGAAGTGATATCATAATTTTACTATGCTCTAACATCTAACCTAACATGGAGACCTCAAATAGAAAAAATAAAAACCAAAGCTCGTAAGATAAAAATCATTGTCAGTCTCTGTCATTTCATCTGACTTCATTGGTTTTCTCTTTTCATTACAGGTCCATCAGGCGCAGTGTTAGAAGTGGCTCAATTAAACTGAAGAAGACTTATGAACACCTGATGGAGAATGGAGACATAGGGGCTGGAATGAACAGAGTTAACACAACACGGAACCGACCTCACGATCTGGACATCAAACTACTCCAGGCCAAACGACAACAAGCGGAAATGAGGAGGTACTACGGGGGCACTACACTAGTTTTATATTGGCAACACCGTATCTTAAATGATCAACCATGTTGTTGTTGTTCGGAAACTCTAAAGTAGCCTGGCTTGTAAGGGTTGGCTATTCTATTCTCTGTTTATAGTCCTCTAGCGAGACAGTTGTCTTCTCTCTGTTTAACGTCCCCCAGCCAGACTAATTATCAACTATCACGGTTTTTTATTCCAGAAACCAAAGAGAAGAAGACCTCCGAGAAAATCACCCTCTCTTCGACACCCCTCTGTTCATAGTGCCACGAGAGGGCAAGTTTCGAAAGCTCTGCCAAGCTCTCGTCTACGCCAGGTACGATGCGAGACTCAGGGATCCTGTCACTGGCAAGGAGAGGAAGGTCAACTACAAGAGCTTTCAGTAAGATACATCCACTTGAAACTTATAGATAAAATAAAACTGAAAGAAATACAAAAGAAACTTTAAGAGTTTGATTATTATTATAAAGTTATCATATTTGTGTTAGTCATTTTCGTGATATCACAACTACTCAAACTCGCTTTACTAAATCTACGCTGAAACCGGGACTTGAACCACCGATCTCCAGGTTACAAGTCCGCTGCCTTATCGATCAAGCCACTGAGGTCGGTTTTGATTATTATTATTATTATTTGATTATTATTATACACTTTATAAGAACATAAATCTTCAAACAGATGAATATGGGTACAAGTTACAAATGAATATACAAAATTGGAACCAATATAAAAGAAAAACAAACAATAAATGGATGAAATATATACAGATTTCCTAACTCCAGCAGAGTTAAAGCGCCTAAAAGGAAAAAAAGGGTGGGGATATTGTTTATGGCATTCTCTTCCACACAACCCCTTATTTTTCTTTTTTTTCCAGCAATTTCCTCGGACTCGTCTCCTACCTGGACTGGGCCATGATCTGCATGACCACCTTATCCTGCGGGTCCATGATGTTCGAAACCCCCACCCACCGTGTGATGGAGACCCCCATTCTGCAGGTGACCGACTACCTGTTCGTCATATCCATGAGCATAGAACTGGTTCTCAAGATCCTCGCCGACGGCATTATCTTCACGCCCAAAGCTTACATGAAGGACATCGCGTCGACTTTGGATTTGTTCATTTACATTGTAAGTTTTTTTTCTATAGATAGTTAGATTTTCTTTAGATAGAAAATAATCTCCTACAACTACACGAAATGTGCTACTTATGCTGTGCCGTATAATATACTTGGTAACGCGCGAACTCTTTCGATTGACTTGGCGGGTCGGAGCGCTTCTCCGCTCCTTAATATAGATAGACATTGTAAGTAAAGATATGGTTATTGGTTAATCCTCATTATCTCTAATCTTTAACCCTCAAAATCAAAGTTCATGTGATTGCAACAATACCAACTTCGGATTTTTTTTTTTTTTTTCAAACGATATAATATATTTCATTCAACACGTCTTCTTTCTTCAGTGTGCTCATTACTGATGCCTCATTACTCATTACTCATTACTGATGTAAATGATACAAAAACTTCGGATTTGTTCATTTACATTGTAAGTAAAAAGATATGGTGTCGTCGTCGATGGCGCGTTGAATGCACCGGTTCTCGTAGGATCACCGAAGTTGAGCATCGTCCAGCGAGGTGAAGACTTCGTGATGCTGGCATTCCGGCCCAGCCCAGGCTGGATGAGGTTAATGTGGGTACCAGGTTTGTCAGTTTCCTGCGAATGGAAGGTAACACCCCCGTCGTGATATGACTATGCAGTTGAAAGCGACGTTAAATCCAAATTAAAAAAAAAAAACTGAATATCGAAAATGTTGGTTGATTCTATTACTTTCTTTTCTATAGGATAAGAAGTATAAGAACAGGAAAGAGGATAGAATCAAAAGCCTTCTCGTAAAAATATTTTTTACAATTAAATTAATAACAATAAACTACTGAGAACATAAACAGACGGCGTTCTTTTACAAGATTATTTTCCTTTTTGTATTTCAGACCAGTCTTCTCTTTCTCTGTTGGATGCCCAGGAACGTACCTCCTAACTCTTGGGCTCAAACTCTCATGATTCTGCGCTGTATCAGACCGCTTCGTATTTTCACTCTTGTCCCTCACATGCGTAAAGTTGTGGACGAGTTGTGTCGAGGTATTTTATTATTTTATTTTTCAAACAATATTTGTGCTTTTATTTGTACAAAAGATTTTAATGTTTCATTAAAACTTAAAAAATGTAACTTTTTACAATTCTGTTATATGACGGGATACCCGCTGAGCTGCATGTAGGCTACCAGTGGAAACATACAAGAGCTTATTTTTTATAACCCGAAAAACTATAATGGTCGGGTCTAGATGCACCTGCCCGGGTCCTGGCTCTTGTAGATTTAAGGTAACGTGATAATATTAATAATAATAATTCCGTGTTTGTGAGATAGGTATAGATAGATACCTATATCACGGTGGTGAGAGGATTACAATTTCCACCAATCACAGAGTCTAAAGAGGCCTTTTGTAATGCTGAGCTAATGCGTCATCCTAATTGTAATTGTATATATTTACCGGGCCAAGGCCGATTTACATAGAAACAATTATTACACGAGAAATGAAATAAAGTTGTATTTGTATATAACTAATGGGCAGATAATTTGATCCGTGCCACTGGCACTCAAGGAGCCAAAGAATTCTTGCTGCAGAGAACATCCATAGGGATTCAACGCGGCAATGCAGCCTGTATGCTTGGTACTCTACCACATGTCGCTGGCATGGAT
The DNA here is from genome assembly GCA_024516035.1 of Bactericera cockerelli. NCBI lineage: Eukaryota > Metazoa > Arthropoda > Insecta > Hemiptera > Triozidae > Bactericera > Bactericera cockerelli. The sequence continues at coordinate 44,512,007 of CM044957.1, forward strand.
CATATATACAACCTTTCAATAGATGTGATAGTGTACAGAAGTAATGGATTGAAATATATTCACTAAACTTGTGAAAACTAATGGGCAGTATAAATAAGGCGATATTATCTCGATATATAAAACAGAAAAAAGGACTACCTACCTATGTTTGTTTGTTTGTCCGGAGTTGTTTAGCCAAAACGGTAAGAGATAGCCAAAAATGTCTCAGAATTGACCCCCCCAAAACCATTATCGCTTTGTCCAGAAAAAATATAAAAAGTTCAAAAAGGCATTGCTGTCCAGCAGTACGGCCATGCCTTAGTAAATTTGAAATTTAATCCCGTTGCAGTTATTTAATCCCGGCTAGTTATTATTATATAATATCGCCCCCTTTATCCTCCCGTCAGGTGTGAAAGAGATCGCGCTGGTCTCCATCCTCCTCATATTTAATACATTTCCGTTCTCTAGATATTTCCAGTGGCTCCTTTTTTTTGGCGGACCCTGTATAATATCGCTCCCTTTATCCTCTCGTCAGGTGTGAAAGAGATCGCTCTCGTATCCATCCTCCTCATGTTTAATACATTTCCGTTCTCTAGATATTTCGAGTGGCTCCTTTTTTTTGACGGACCCTGTATAATATCGCTCCCTTTACCCTCTCGTCAGGTGTGAAAGAGATCGCTCTCGTATCCATCCTCCTCATGTTTAATACATTTCCGTTCTCTAGATATTTCGAGTGGCTCCTTTTTTTTGGCGGACCCTGTATAATATCGCTCCCTTTATCCTCTCGTCAGGTGTGAAAGAGATCGCTCTCGTATCCATCCTCCTCATGTTTAATACATTTCCGTTCTCTAGATATTTCGAGTGGCTCCTTTTTTTTGGCGGACCCTGTATAATATCGCTTCCTTTATCCTCCCGTCAGGTGTGAAAGAGATCGCGCTGGTCTCCATTCTCCTCATTGTCCTCATGTTTGTGTTCGCCACGTACGGAGTGCAAACTTTCGGCGGCAAGCTGGCTCTGTGTTGTAGCCTGCCCATCCCGTAGTATGCTTCCCCTCTGATGGGCGAGAAGTGACACAATACTTCCCATTTAGGTGCTGGGTCAACACGAGCGCACCGGAAGGTATCCCTTACAAACAATTGTAACCAAATTAAGAATACAAATTTTTGTCGGCACGGGGGATCGAACCCGGGACCTTCCGCATGGCAAGCGAGTGCTTTACCACTGAGCTAATCGTGCGCTCTATTACTATATAATATCGCTCCATTGTTATCCTCCCGTCAGGTGTGAAAGAGATCGCCCTGGTCTCATCGTCCTCATGTTTAATACATTTCCGTTCTCTAGATATTTCGAGTGGCTCCTTTTTTTTGGCCGACCCTGTATAATATCGCTCCCTATATCCTCTGGTCAGGTGTGAAAGAGATCGCGCTGGTCTCCATTCTTCTCATTGTCCTCATGTTTGTGTTCGCCACGTACGGAGTGCAAACTTTCGGCGGCAAGCTGGCTCGCTGCAATGATCCGGTGATCACCAGGCGGCAGGACTGCGTGGGGGTGTTCCTCAGGGGAGTCACCGTGACCAAGATGAAGCTGAAGCCCGCCCAGAATGAAACGTATCCGATCATGTTGGTGCCTCGAGTATGGTAAGATTTTTGTTTATGTATTTCATTTATTTAATACTTGAGAAGTAAAATTGTGTTAAGTGGTTAAAATACGGGGTTAAGTGGCAGAGAATGCCTAAGGCATTAACTTCGCCCCACAACTTCGCCTCACAACTTTATCTCAACATTCTCATTTCTGTTAGCTCGGTTTTCCTTCTATTTCCATGCACTTTCTTCATAGGCTAAGTGTGTGCTCCATATACTTATTATCTGTTTACGTAAAAATAAATGCATATACCATTGTGGCACATACGAATTTATTACATTATTTATTGAACATGACAGGAGCCTAGACATTGAATCTGGGCGTCCATAAAATCCTCTCACCACCGTGATATAGGTATCTGTGCCTAACTCACGGACACGGAATTATGAAAGGAGGTTAGAAATTGGATCTAGAGAACACTATACTTCCAAGCACGCGAGGTTCTCATTCTGGGGGCACCTAAGCTGTTCAGCCCTTAAAGCTTCGCGTGCTCAGTCCTAAGGTACCTAAGCCTGGACTTGTAGTGTTTCAGGAGTGGGGCAGGCTTAATTTTTGTGTCCTTATCAACACGGTGAGCTTTCTGCCTCACAATTAGGATTTGTCTGGAGACTCGCTCCTGGCGCTTTCTGCGACCGGGTTCTAATTCGACCCCGTTTTGGGTGTCGGTTCTTCAAAGTTTCCGACATTGTATCTGGCCGTCCATATAATCCTCTCACCACCGTGATATAGGTATCTGTGCCTATCTCACGGACACGGAATTATTATTATTACATTATTTATAATGAATTCTTATTTGCAGGGCCAACCCATGGCGTTTCAATTTCGACAACATTGGATACGCAATGCTTACTCTGTTTGAGGTTCTCTCTTTCAAGGGTTGGCTTGACGTGAGGGATATTTTGAAAACCCAGTTGGGCGCTGTAAGTAAATTAATGAGTAACTAAAAAAAAAAAACACTTCTATTAAATGGTAAAAACACTTCTATAGATTTATTATCTTTAAGTTTATGACTAATATTTTTTACAATTCTATTTATACTTATGATAAAAGGAACCAAATACATTAATTACAAAAATTCTTAAGTGTCAAAAACTCTGTTGATCCTATAATGTGATAAACTGTTGTGAACGTCACTCAACTGTCCAGTGTACATTTGCCCAGAAAAACTCTCAGATTCGAGGTAGCGTAATAATAAGACTCTGAGGGTTAGGTGGTAGGAAATGCTTTGAGCATTAACCTCGCCTGGTGGTTACCTTCCACTAAAGAGTATTATAATTACTACTACAATTAATCAAATTACTTCTACAATTAATGTATAAAACTGTAGTTGCTCTTTTCTTTTTTTATTCCTAGGCCCACGTGATCTACATACATGTTTACATATTCTTGGGCTGTATGATTGGACTTACGCTATTTGTGGGCGTGGTCATCGCTAATTATTCCGAGAACAAAGGCACCGCATTGCTCACTGTAGATCAAAGGAGATGGTAAGTTAATTATACAAGGGTTGGGTGGAAGAGATTGTCACAGGCAATAACCCCGCCCTTTAGGTAGGACATTAGCTTTATTCTCATTTTCGTTCTTGTTTCTTTGTTCAATCTATTTATTTTTTCTTTGTAATTTCATTGTATTTTACCGTATATACTTTACTTTGTCTTACCTAATAAAGCGTGATATAATAATAATAATAATAATACTCCACCATTACATTACTTTATGGAGGTCTTTTATTGAATAAATTCCCATGTACTGCGTCCTTTATTTAGAACTATTACATCGGGTACTCCACCAAGGTTGTGTGAGGAAAGCATATAAGCAGAAAATAGGTCTACCAGGGTCCCTGGGACAGTAGGTTCTTACTGTCATGGTCCTCTGAACGGTCCGGACAACATAATCAAAATTCTAGCTCCCTGACCTCAACTGTTCACGAGTTATGACACAGGACGTACTGCAAAAGTTTCGTTAATAATGAGTTTTTTAACAAACAAAAAATAAGACTAATATTATTTTGTTACTTACTTTACTTTCCGTGTCCATGTGTTACGTCATGGTGGTGGAAGGACACATGGACGCCTAGAAGCCATGTCATTTGTTCCTTCTGTGTCCATCGGGTAGTGTAAGTGCGCTAAAACTTGAAGAAGAAAAAAGTAGTTCCCAGATTTTCTAAAAATAGTTCCCAGATTTTTATTCAACGAGGGGTTGTTTTTAGTGGGTTCACCTAATCCCATTCTCCCGAGCTCATAGTTGGTAAGGCCTTTCTCGCTGGGACTTGGGGGTGTACAATACATACCACTTGTATTTATACTCCGTGGTCCTTGTTCTTGGGCTCGGTTTTGTCTGCTATTTTCGTATCGGATTTATTGTTTCCTAAGAATTTTTTTCTCCTCGTAAAGAAAGAGCACTAAAACAGATTATATACGTGAACAAATACTTAAAATTATTTCGTTTTTCAGGTGCGATCTAAAAAAGAGACTCAAGATTGCTCAGCCCCTACACCTGCCCCCTCGTCCTGATGCCTTCAAATACCGGGCTAGAATATACGACGTCACTCAGAACTTGTGGTTCAAAAGATTAATAGCTGCTGTGGTACTCATTAATAGCATGCTCCTTATAGTTTCGGTAAGGGAAATGTTCAAAATCAAATCCAGATGGTATAATTGAGATCTCAAAAAACGCTCAAAAGATAGCAACTACTCAAAGGTTTTTTTTTCTTCTGTTTATACTGATTATACTGTTTATACTCAAGGGATTTTTTTCTTCTGTATCCTGTTTCAGTTTATTTTTCTTTGTTTTAAAGTAGTTTGTTTTAAAACGCACTTGACTTTCTTGGGTCATAATAGATTTCTTTAAATCTCAGTGTTAAATGTATGGAGTTTTAACTGAAACCCAAACCCCAGTCCTGCAACCAAGTTAGGTAATTAATACATGAAGACCTCACGGGAAGAAAGATGAAGGAAGGTCCACGACTTTTTCATTTCGAGAAAATTAAGATTTAAAGTTCAACGCTCTGTCGCAGATTAATTAATTAAGTTTTACTGGATCTTTTCAAAGAATAAAAAAGGTTGTATAGATGGAAATAGTATAATAGTGGACGCATCATTCACGGCAAGAAATAGTATTTCTTGCCGTGACTGATGCATTTTCATCATTCTTTCGGTGCATGGTTGTTTTTTTATTATTAAGATATCTCAGAACCCTCATCTTTTTTGCAATTTTTGAATACTACACATCAAACCTACAGTACCCTTATATCCAAAACCAGCCTAAAATCATTTTTTTGTTAATTTTTTGTACTTTCATCATTTTTCCCGTGTGGTCTCCACATGTCTTTAACTGAATCATCATAGGGTGGCGTCATCGTGAACGATGGTAGTCAGACAGTAGTGGAATGACTCAGCACTTCTACCACTGTCTTCACAAGGAGGCTAATAATTGACAAGGGCCCCCAGAACCAACCCAATGCTGGTCTACTCCCTGTTTATAGTCCCCCAGCCAGACTGCTGGTCTACTACCTGTTTATAGTCCCCCAGCCAGACTGCTGATCTACTCCCTGTTTATAGTTCCCCAGCCAGACTTTAACTGAATAGTTATTCAAAATCCAATAGGAACAGTTTTTCGTTTATAAATTTCTCAAGTAACAGCATTTCGATTTCTGTTTCAGTGGCGAAAAGAAAAGCCCTCCACTGTGATTCTGATTCGGATCAGTATGCTTCTCAACTTCGTGTTTCTATCCGAAGTTATCATGAAGATGATAGCTTTCACACCCCGCGGCTACTGGCAGTCAAGGCGCAACAGATACGACCTCTTCGTCACGGTATCCGAAGTTCTGTGGCTAGTGATCAATTTCTTTTCCAAAGAAGCCGTAAGTTTAACAAAAAGTCGAAATAATTTGAAGATAAGAAAACACTTGGCTTTTTTTTGTTGTACCAAGAGTTGTGTATAATAATTACCTATAAGTATTTCCTGAGAGCTTATATATTTCATTGTTTAAAAAAAGGTTGATATTATCATATTTGTGTTAATTACTTTCGTGATATTAGAATTACTTAAACCCGCTTTACTAAATCTTTGCTTAAATACAGCATGATCTAAATTGTTTAGAAATGAACATGGAGCCATTGCTTGATAGCAAAAGGAGATGGTTTTGGATACGAAAAAAAGCAATTGCTTATTTTAGTTGCTTATACCAATTGCAATTGCTAGAAAAAAAGCAATTGCTTATTTTCGTATCCAAAACCATTTCCTTTTGCTAGCAAGCAATGGCACCATGTTTATTTATAAACAATTTAGATCATGCTGTATTTACATTTTTATTCAATGAACATATTAATTAGAATAAAAAAATCCTGATGCAAGGGTGGTGATGATGCCTTTGGCATTCTCTTCCGTTTCATGCAATTGTTCTAAAATTATTTTGTATATGGCGGTTTAATTGCTTTTTCTTCAAATCCTTAGCTTTTTTGGTTAAGTAGAAAAGTTTTTTCAACTTATTGCTTTTGCTCACGAGCAATTGCTTCTTTTTTTATATAAATACAACCAATTGTTTCAGAATGACGTCAACTACTCGATAGGTTTCGCCGTGGTCATCCTCCGCTTCTTCACCATCACCGGGAAGCATGCCACCCTCAAGATGTTGATGTTGACTGTGGGCGTGTCGGTGTGCAAGTCCTTCTTCATTATATTCGGCATGTTTCTGCTCGTCTTCTTCTACGCTCTTGCTGGCACGATCCTCTTTGGTACAGTCAAGTTTGGCGAGGGCATTGGCAGGTAAATTCCCTTTTTTGACAAACCTGGATATAATTATAATATCGCCTTATTTATACTGCCCGATTAGGACTCTTAAAGTCCCATTATTCCAGCAGTAAGCCCAAGACATGTTATTATGTGGTATAAATCCCAAATGGGAGGATAACACATGTCACGTCCCGGCTGGGTTTCGAACCTGGATTCACAGATTGCCGGCTGGGTTTCGAACCTGGATTCTTTGGATTCACAGATTGCCGCCATTACCACTGAGCTACCGGGACAGAGATATAAGAGATACTTCAATATAAGAAAAAAACTTGATTGCTATCTGGATTAATTCCTATCTCTTCTAGATCCTTCCGTATATTGTCAATCCAACGTGTTCTAGGTCTTCCTCTTGATCGTTGTCCTTCAAATCTTTCTAGGAATGATGTTTTTTTAAATGGATATTAAGTATCTGTCTGGCTGGGGGGACTATTAGCAGGGAGTAGACCAGCATTGGCTTGGTTCTGGGGGCCCTTGTCAATTATTAGTCTCCTTGTAAAGACAGTGGTAGAAGTGCTGAGTCATTCCTCCACTGTCGGGCTACCATCGTTCACGATGACGCCACCCTGTGATCATGATGATGATACATAGAAACATACAAAGGGTTTAAAAACAATATGTACATAAATTAATTGATGATGATAATGTCTTTTTACTCAGGTTAGCCAACTTTGATGATAATAATGTCTTTTTAACCCAGGTTAGCCAACTTTGATGATATTAAGAGAATGTCTTTGTACCCAGGTTAGCCAACTTTGATGATATTAAGAGAATGTCTTTGTACCCAGGTTAGCCAACTTTGGCTCGCCCGTGACGGGTGTCGCCATGCTGTTCCGCATAGTGACGGGCGAGGACTGGAACAAGATCATGCACGACTGTATGATTCAGCCCCCCTACTGCACGCCCGCCAGCAACTACTGGGAGACCGACTGCGGGAACTTCAGCGCCTCGCTCATCTACTTCTGCTCCTTCTACGTTATCATCACCTACATTGTGCTCAATCTACTTGTGGGTGAGTGTGTCTGGGTTGTGCTCAATTTATTTATTTATTTACACTTTATTAGGTAATAGGACATATACAATACAAATAATTACAAACGAAAATACAATATACATACCTACAATATAACAAAACAAAAAAAATGTATACATAATATATGTCCTAACTAAAGGGCGGGGTTATTGCCTTAGGCAATCTCTTCCACTCAATCTACTTGTGGGTGAGTGTGTCTGGGTTGTGCTCAATCTACTTGTGGGTGAGTGTGTCTGGGGTTTTTTTTTTTTTTTTTTTTTGATCAGTATAAACAGTATATATAATGATGTAATGATATCGCCTTATTTATACTGCCCGATTAGGACTTTTAAAGTCCCATTATTCCAGCAGTAAGCCCAAGACATATTATTATGTGGTAAAAATCCCAAATGGGAGGATAACTTGTCATGTCCCGGCTGGGGTTTCGAACCCGCGACTTCTGGAATCTCTGGATTCACAGAGTGCCGCCTTTACCACTGAGCTACCGGGACAGACTTGAGGGTGAGTTTGTCTGGGTTGTGCTCAATCTACTTGTGGGTGAGTTTGTCTACATTGTGCTCAATCTACTTGTGGGTGAGTGTGTCTGGGTTGTGCTCAATCTACTTGTGGGTGAGTTTGTCTGGGTTTCACGTCGAAGCGATTTTTTTTCCTGGAAGCCGCTTTAACCTTGTCATTAGACACATTGTAGGGTAAGATTAAGTAAGTAGATAAGATTAAAAAGATGAGATAAATGTGCTCAATCTGCTTGTGGGTGAGTGTGTCTGGGTTGTGCTCAATCTACTTGTGGGTGAGTGTGTCTGGGGGTTTTTTTTTTTTTTTTTTTTTTTTTTTTGATGTAATAATATCGCCTTATTTATACTGCCCGATTAGGACTTTTAAAGTCCCATTATTCCAGCAGTAAGCCCAAGACATATTATTATGTGGTAAAAATCCCAAATGGGAGGATAACTTGTCATGTCCCGGCTGGGTTTCGAACCCGCGACTTCTGGAATCTCTGGATTCACAGAGTGCCGCCTTTACCACTGAGCTACCGGGACAGACTTGTGGGTGGGTTGTGCTCAATCTACTTGTGGGTGAGTTTGTCTGGGTTGTGCTCAATCTACTTGTGGGTGAGTGTGTCTGGGTTTTTTTTTTAAGCTTTATTAGGAGGACAAACAGGCAACAGTATAAAATTAAGAAAAGAAAGAGAAAAAAAAAACAAACAAATGACAAAATAAATAAGTAAAAAAGAAAAGAAAATAACAATAATGTCCTACCTAAAGGGCGGGGTTATTGCCTGTGGCAATCTCTTCCACCCAACCCTCAATCTACTTGTGGGTGAGTTTGTCTGGGTTGTGCTCAATCTACTTGTGGGTGAGTGTGTCTACATTTTTTTTTTTTTTTTTTTTTTTTTTTTTTTTTTTTTTTAAGCTTTATTAGGAGGACAAACAGGCAACAGTATAAAATTAAGAAAAGAAAGAGAGAGAAAAAAAAAACAAACAAATGACAAAATAAATAAGTAAAAAAGAAAAGAAAATAACAATAATGTCCTACCTAAAGGGCGGGGTTATTGCCTGTGGCAATCTCTTCCACCCAACCCTTTGGGTTGTGCTCAATCTGCTTGTGGGTGAGTGTGTCTGGGTTGTGCTCAATCTACTTGTGGGTGAGTGTGTCTGGGTTGTGCTCAATCTGCTTGTGGGTGAGTGTGTCTGAGTCCACGTCGAAGCGTTTTTCATAAGAATGATTTCTCTTGCATTTGTTCAGCTCAAAGCTAGAGACCGTTGGAACTCTTTTCTATTTAATCGCATCTGAATGACATTTACTTACACAGCTTACACTTTATTTAATTTTTTACAAAACAATCAACAATAACAATATAAATAACAATAAATTAAAAAAAAAAACTTAAATATAGATACATATAACAAAAAATAAAGAACATAATTATTTTTTTGTTTTGTAATTCGGGGCGAAGTTATTGCCTTAGGCATTCTCTGCCACCTAACCAAATTTCAACGGGTAATACATACCCATTCAAGTACAAAACCCTACAAAACATTTAGTAAGAAAAAGTTAAAACGAGATCAACTACAGAATTATCATGTTATGTCTTTCCTTACAGCTATTATCATGGAAAACTTCTCTCTATTCTACTCCAATGAAGAAGATGCCTTGCTATCCTATGCAGACATCAGGAACTTTCAGAACACTTGGAACATTGTGGACATTCAACAACGAGGTGTCATACCAGTCAAAAGAGTAAGTCAAATAGTATATTTACAAAAAAACAAACAAATTTTAATAGGTAGCTATGTAAAATCCATATACTTTCATTTATAATCAACAGAACTCCGAAACAGCAGGACCAAATGACTCCCAATTCGGAACAGAGTCTCCTTTTGGTAATAAAGTGCATACTAAGAAAGAATTTTTAAAAATTCCAAATAGGACGCCAGCCACGGGAAAAATGTTTTTATTTGGTTTTTTGCAGCCGGATCGCGATGGAAAAAATGTATATATTTTATTTGTTTAAAAATGGTCGACAATGGAAAATATTTGCAGCCAGATCGCGATAGAAGAGAAAAATATTTGTTTTATTCATATAAAAAATACGCTAATACTTTCACCTTCCAGGTACCATTCATCCTGCGCTTACTGAAAGGAAGGCTAGAGTCAGACCCCAACAAGGATAGGATCCTGTTCAAGCACATGTGTTACGAGTTGGATAGACTGCATAACGGCGAAGACGTTACGTTCCATGATGTGCTCAAGTAAGCTTAACTGGTCTCTGCCGGTAGCTCAGTGGTGAAGGCAGCACTCTGTGAATCCAAAGATTCCAGAGTTCGCGGGTTTGAAACCTAGCCGGGACATGACCAGTTATCCTCTCATTTGGGATTTTTAGCACATAATAATATGTCTTTTGGGCTTACTGCTGGAATAAGGGACTTTATTAGTCCTAATCGGGCAGTATAAATAGGCGATATTATTATTATTATATCTATTAAAGTATGTCTTTCTCTTGTATATTCTTGAGAAATTTTGTTAACAGACACATAGAACTACAGACGGATACACGGATTACTGACACTTTGTCTTTAGGCTCTGGTGATCTGAAACATGTTTCGGAACTGCGACGTTTTCCTAACTCGTAGTTGAAACCGACGTTAAAAAAGTCTTTTATTTTCGTAGCTATGAAACAGCAGCTACTGTAAATACTCGTGGTCTGTTGTAGCTTACCCATTCCAGAGTATGCCTCCTTTCTCATGGACGAAAATACTTCCCATTTAGGTGCTGGATCAAAACGAGCGCACTGGAAGGTATTACGGAAGGTAAAGTTTGACCAACCCAGTTTTTCACATTTCTGGACGAATCATATAATACCTACCAAAAAAGTTGTTTCTCAGGATACCAAAAAAGTTGTTTCCGGCCATTCAAACCCAATGATTTTGTAGTTCTTATTACGATTTTATTTTAACTTTTATCCTCAGCATGCTGTCATACCGGTCTGTGGACATAAGGAAATCCTTGCAGCTAGAAGAGATGTTGGCTAGGGAGGAAATTGAATACATTATAGAGGAAGAAGTAGCCAAGCAGACCATCCGGAATTGGCTGGAAGCTTGCCTGAAAAAAATCAGGGCGACTAATGTAAGTTTAAAAAGAAGAAAGAAAAAAAATAGATGCATATATTTTTGGTACAAAAGGCTTACATACAATGTAAGTTCTGTTTCCTTGAATAAATAAGGGGCTCTGTGAACCATCTATCAAAAATATCAGTTTTCTGTTTTGTTGAATTTGATTTTTGCCACCATTAGTCACATGCAAAAGGCTGCACCCAAGTTCTGGCCCAAGGCATGGCTTTACATTTACTTTCCTAACCATACTCTACACAATGAGGCATTGGTGTAGCGCCAAATTCAGGCCATCGTTTTAGACCTGAATTCAGACTTACCGCATGAAATAACTCGTAGATGTATTTATATTTAATAAAAAAAGACCAATGGTCATTGTGGCCGAGTAGAAGAGCGCACTGGGCTTGCACGCATGGTGACCTGGGGTCGATACTTGCTGGATACAAAATTTTGTACTCAGTAATTTTATTTGTCTTAGGTCAACTCTTACCTCGTTGGTAAAAATGAGTATCTACTGGATTAAGTAACGGCCGCAGTGGTGACATCAGAAGAAAATAATGATAAGGATTTAGAAAGTTAAATCTGGCGCTTTTTATAAATGAATATAATTTTAAAACAGTAAGTAAAAGGGGCTCTTATGCCATCCTCCGTGGCGTAACGGTTGTGACTACTGCCCGTAGTCCAGAGATCTCCAGTTCGATACCCGGTTGGGGCAGACTTTTCGCAGAAAATTCTGTTCCCTCCAAACACGTGAGGCTGGCATTTCCGGCCCTACCCAGGCCGGGTTAATGCGGGTAGCTGGTACGATTCCCAACGAATGGAGGGTAACACCCCCGTCCTGATCAGGACGTTAAAACTAAATAGAATAGTTGGCGTTTGGAAGTTCATCCTCCCGTAAAAAAACGTGTTCCATCCTACCAACCTCAACCATGAGGTTGAACAATGCCGACTCCGATAGTAACATGAGCTAATATGGGGTTTAGGCAAGGGAGATATATACGAGTAAGTAAAAGGGCTCTTAGTGATGCCCTTTGACCTACAAAAACTGTGAAGACGTTCTTGCTCTTGCTTCACCACAAAAAGCGGTTTTTTTACTGAACGAAAAGCCTGAATAAGACCGAACGGTCAGCTCTGGTCAAACAAAAATTTGAAGAATAAAAAAAGTGATTTTTGGGACTCTGGTTTATTTACATTAAAGATCTTCTTCTACCGAACCAAAAGCCGTGACCGCTCGAACGGGCCGGTCCACTCCTGTCAGGATTTTGCGGTGCGCTCAAATAAAAATAAGTCAATTTCAGTGACCAGGTCAGCTCTCTGGTTTGCTTCGTTCAGATAAAAAAAAACCCCTTAAAGAAATGAAAACTTAACTAACTTACTCTAATTTTATTTGTACGTAGAAGCAGCAAACCAGTTTGATCGCCGGACTTCGCGCTACAAATGAGTTGCTTCATATCCAAGACCACCTTGAGAATAAAGCCAAGGAAAAACTAGCGGAGAAGGATTCAGAGTCTAATGAAGGATTGAAGGTAAGTGAAAAGTTGATGTACTTTTGTCAATCACGAGAGTAAACCCGTCATACAAACATTTGTCATAAAGTCATGCTTTAAACATTAGTTTTTTCTTCTTCTTTTTTTTCTTCTTAAGAACATATCATTGTTTCAAAAATTAATAGAACAATGAATTGAAACAACGATACCTAGCAAAGTTCATATTGAAATAAAATAATTAAGAACTTAAAACCAACTGTGTCATTTTTCTTTTGGAAGAGGAAAAATTTCCTCTTCCAAAGTTAACCAAAATGGAAGTAGAAAATTCTTGCTTCCATACTTTTATAGGTTAAGTCCATTGTTTATCTTTAAAAGTACCGAGACGCATTTTTCTTTTACGAATGTGGTGAAGTTGACCTTGGAATAAAATGGAAATATTTGGAAATATCGAACTTGGAAAAAAAATTTAATCCAAAAGAAAAATAGGCCTCTAGATTGGCCTCTAGGGATCCGGTGACTGAGTCTAGATGGATTTTTGTTGGAAATATTCAGGTGGAGGTCCAACAATATCCAGGCCCTCTAGGTCCTCACTCATTGCCTTCACTTTCAGGACCACCGCAGTAACAAGCCCGTGTCTAAGAGCAGCACGGGTATCCCCCCCTCAGAAAGCATCGACAGCACCACAGGACTTCCGCGGGGCTCCAGGAACTTCCTGGTACCGACCCTGTCCGACCCCACCCGACTTGACAAGGAGAGGAACACCACCAAGAAGAAGAACAATCGTATCCAAGGTAGCTAGCTGCATAAAATTCTCTAACAACAACACATTTACAAGTAAAAAAAAGGCGAAAAAAAAAAAAAAAAAAAAAAAAAATTAATTGATTGATTGTTATGCTGTGATTGTTAGCAACCCACCATATGGTGGGCAGCATTAATATTTGTCTAAAAAATAAATATTATTCTTTTTCTTCATTTCTAAATTGTGTATTTTCAAATTTCATTGTACAATACATTATAGGTATTTTTTTATTTATTTTTTAATAATAGTTTATTTATTTATTTTCTTTATAAAGAAACATTTTTACAAAGGTACTTCTCCTAAGCTTTGAAGGGCTTCTAAGAGAACAATTCGGTGGAAGAGAAAGCCCTCGCCCCTTGGTTAATAATAAAACTCTTTCGTGGAAGGTAACCACCAGGCGACTTAGGACTTCTGAGGGACACCCCAATTCATTTTAGATCAAAAGTCAATGCAAAGAACATACATGCTTTAAGGTTTTTATTTACACAGCTCAGTCAATACATTTTAAAATAATAATAATTTGGTGGAAGGTAACCACCAGGCAAGGTTAATGCTCAAAGCATTTTCTGCCACCTAACCCTCAGAGTCTTCTTATTATTATGTGGTCACAAACTCAAATTAATGAGGAAGAATTCATGTACTGGGTGGGATTCGAACCAACGGATCCCTAACGTATTCTAATTAATTCTATTATTTCATATCCTGTCTCGTAATATATTATGTTCACACCGGTGTAATTAAGTGAGGAATCAGAGGGTTCAATACCCTCCCCTCCCTAGCAAAAAAGAAAGAAAAATATAACAAAGGAAGGATTTTTATTTTGATTAAGGGCGAAATTAATAGACCAACATCGATAATTTAAGTTATTGCTAAGATGCTAAGCGTCGGTTTTCCCTATCTTACACAGAACGCAAGCCGTGACTTAGCGCCACAGAGGTATTACAAAAACGTCTATTAATTTAATCAAAAAGGTACTTTCCCTAAAAGTACTCTAAGTACTTAGAGGGAAAATTAGAATTTTAAATGTATTTTTGAGAAACAAATAAATTAATTACTATCATAACGTGGTATACTTTCTTGCACAGATTTTGATTTAAATTCTTTCATTTGGTAACTATGCAACTGGGGGTGGTGTGGAATTCAAAATTCCATTCAATTCAATGTATTTATTTATTGTAATAATAAAACAGATGTTGACCTTACAATAGCTTGATCAACATCCAATGACTTATAATCACATAACAATTAAATTAAAAAAAAAAACAAAAAAAAAGAAGAGAAAGAAGAATAAGGATTGGGTGGAAGAGATTGCCACAGGCAATAACCCCGCCCTTTAGGTAGGACATTATTGTTATTTTCTTTTTTTTTACTTATTTATTTTGTCATTTGTTTGTTTTTTTTTCTTTTCTTAATTTTATACTGTTACCATTGTACTTTGTCCTCCTAATAAAGCTTAAAAAAAAGAGAGAAAGAAAATTGTTTGATAGAAAGCTATATTTATCAAATTGGTTTCTTACAGGTCCCATGAAAATCAACACGTTTGTCTGTGCGTCAGCAATAGACTCCTCGGAAACGAACAACCGCTTCAGTCTGCGTGACGTCATAGGACACAAGGCAGCACTGCCCAAAGTCAACACTCTGATGGGAGAAGTGAAGGACTGGTTCCATGAGCAGCTGGCTTATGACACGGATGATAGCGACGATGAGTCAATGTACCGGGTCTTGTGAATGAACCAGTTCTTGTGAGTCTATGTACCAGTTCAGTCTTCGTGACGTCATAGGACACAAGGCAGCCCTGCCCAAGGTCAACACTCTGATGGGAGAAGTGAAGGACTGGTTCCATGAGCAGCTGGCTTATGACACGGATGATAGCGACGATGAGTCAATGTACCGAGTCTTGTGAGTCTGTGTACCAGTTCTTGTTAGTCAATGTACCGGGTCTTGTGAATGTACCAGATCTTGTGAGTCAATGTACCGGGTCTTGTGAATGTACCAGTTCTTGTGAGTCTATGTACCGGGACTTGTGAGTCAATGTACCGGGTCTTGTGAATGTACCACTTCTTGTGAGTCTATGTACGGGGTCTTGTGAATGTACCAGTTCTTGTGAGTCAATGTACCGGGTCTTGTGAGTCTGTGTACCAGTTCAGTCTTCGTGACGTCATAGGACACAAGGCAGCCCTCCCGAAAGTCAACACTCTGATGGGAGAAGTGAAGGACTGGTTCCATGAGCAGCTGGCTTATGACACGGATGATAGCGACGATGAGTCAATGTACCGGGTCTTGTGAATGAACCAGTTCTTGTGAGTCAATGTACCGGGTCTTGTGAATGAACCAGCTCTTGTGAGTCTGTGTACCAGTTCAGTTTTCGTGACGTCATAGGACACAAGGCAGCCCTGCCGAAAGTCAACACTCTGATGGGAGAAGTGAAGGACTGATTCCATGAGCAGCTGGCTTATGACACGGATGATAGCGACGATGAGTCAATGTACCGGGTCTTGTGAATGAACCAGTTCTTTTGAGTCAATGTACCGGGTCTTGTGAGTCTATGTACCGGGTCTTGTGAATGTACCGGGTCTTGTGAATGAACCAGTTCTTGTGAGTCTATGTACAAGTTCAGTCTTCGTGACGTCATAGGACACAAGGCAGCCCTGCCGAAAGTCAACACTCTGATGGGAGAAGTGAAGGACTGGTTCCATGAGCAGCTGGCTTATCACACGGATGATAGCGACGATGAGTCAATGTACCGGGTCTTGTGAATCTGTGTACCAGTTCTTGTGAGTCAATGTACCGGGTCTTGTGAATGTACCAGTTCTTGTGAGTCTATGTACTGGGTCTTGTGAATGTACCAGTTCTTGTGAGTCTATGTACCGGGTCTTGTGAGTCAATGTACCAGTTCAGTCTTCGTGACGTCATAGGACACAAGGCAGCCCTGCCGAAAGTCAACACTCTGATGGGAGAAGTGAAGGACTGGTTCCATGAGCAGCTGGCTTATCACACGGATGATAGCGACGATGAGTCAATGTACCGGGTCTTGTGAATGTACCAGTTCTTTTGAGTCAATGTACCGGGTCTTGTGAATGAACCAGCTCTTGTGAGTCAATGTACCGGGTCTTGTGAATGTACCAGTTCTTGTGAGTCAATGTACCGGGTCTTGTGAATGTACCAGTTCTTGTGAGTCAATGTACCGGGTCTTGTGAATGAACCAGTTCTTGTGAGTCAATGTACCGGGTCTTGTGAATGTACCAGTTCTTGTGAGTCAATGTACCGGGTCTTGTGAATGAACCAGTTCTTGTAAGTCTATGTACCGGGTCTTGTGTATGAATAAACAACGTAGCCACCTTGGCCTAACGGTAGCATGCTCGGCTTGCACTCCAGGTGACCCGGGTTCGAATCCCGGCGGGGTCCGATTTTTATTTCCAGCTCTGTAATTTGGATGTCGGGTCGGGGCCTACCCTAGCATCGTGAGGGCAATTGTGTCAGTTGTAGAGTGGGGAGAGACCAGTGGTGACATCACGAGATTGATACTGGAATATGATGGTTGATTGTAGACAAGGCCGTATCCAAGATTATTATTATTATCATACAGATAATAATAATAGTAATAAAATCGCCTTATTTATACTGCCCGATTAGGACTATTAAGTCCCATTATTCCAGCAGTAAACCCAAGACATATTATTATGTGGTAAAAATCCCAAATGGGAGGATAACTTGTCATGTCCCGGCTGGGTTTCGAACCCACGACCTCTGGTATCTTTGGATTCACAGAGTGCCGCCTTTACCACTGAGCTATCGGGACATATACACTTATATTTTGATGTTTAGGTATCATATTATAATGTTGTACTTTTTGTTATTTTATGTTTTGTTCGTTTTTCATTGAATAAATTTTATTTGCATATTTAGTATTATGTATTGGTTCGTTTATTATTTCATTTCCGTTCAGTAATAGATATTTTAAATAGTGTTTTAGAATTATTAAATAATAATTAAACAATTATAAGATCGTCCCATAGTCCATGAGGTAATACCAAATCGGGCCGGCCAAATATAGCCGATGTACCTAATGTTTTTAGGGGGAGAGGTGGCTTTTAGTGAGGATGATGCACTGCTGTCCGCATCTCAGTACTCACGCTAGTTTCTAGAAATGACACTTATTTCCATCCACATTGTACAAATAACAAAGACCTAACAACCTAACATATCGTATCCAAGGGCTTTGTTATGAAAAGTGTATTTACATGCGGGGCTTTATTGATCTTATTTTATAAAATTAGAATAAGAGGGCTTATTCTAAAATAAGAATAAGAAATTATCTTTCGAATAAAATATATATCGAGAGGAAAATTTACTAAAAGATTTTAATAGAAGAATAGTTCAAACTTTAAAAAAATAATATCAACTTTATGTTTTATATAATAAATATTTGCTAGCAGTTCAAAGAAAGACTCATATACATGTTTGACAGTTTGGGATTTTACAAAGTGAATGACAAAAGTGATTTAAGCTTTCGGTGAATTAGCAGAAACTTTATTTTTTTATTTTTATTTTTACAAATTAACGGGTTAAATCCATGTGTGTTTTTTTTTACAAATATTTTTATTTCAAGATGGATTATATGAAATCTTCACAGATTGTCGACGTCTTACAGGAGTGCCTGATGAAAGTTAAGATGATTAACGACTTGACCGATTTGGAATGTGATCGTCTCAAAGAACAGAAGTAAGTTTATTTATTATTATTATTTTAATCTTTATTACGAGGACACAATATTTAGAGTATAAAATTAAGAAAAAATAAATTAATGATAAAATAGTATGAAAAATAAATAACGAAGAAGATAATTCTAGTGTCCTAACTAAAGTGCGGGGTTATTGTCCATGACTATCTCTTCCACCCAACCCTTTGATTCGTGGTAACTCGCGCGTTTTCAATTCAAGCTATCCATCAAACCCATGTGAGTAACAATATAGCATATATGGTTGGGTGGAAAAGCTCAAGCAATTTGAGAATCCTGTCATTAAAGCCTAAAAAAAAATTGAAAAAAAAAAAAAAAAAAAATATACCTAATATGGCAAAACCACAGGAAATCAACTTTTCCATACCTAATACGGAAAAAAAAACAATCATTTACTCACAACTCTTGCCTGACCAAGCACTAGCAAACCTTAACCAAGCACTACCAAACCTTAACCAAGCACTTTCAATGCTTCACCAAGCATTGGTAGTTGATGCATTTAAGGCGCTAGACATGTAATGTACACAACAACAATAATAACACTCTTTAATGAAAAGTAACCACCAGGTGAGGTTGATGCTCAGAGCATTTTGGGTCTGAGGGGTCTGTAGGTGGTAGAAAATACTCACATGTTATTATGTGGTCACATGCTCAAATAAATGAGAAAAAAATCTGGTGTAAACATCACACGACTTTCCTTATCCCAAAAAAGTAGTCGAATTTCGCCACTGGTGACTCAACGGTAGAGAGAAACAAAATAAACTTTATTATTTCGAACTGCTCACATAAAATGAGTTGCCCAAAGACACAGTATACCAAATATTACTTTAAACTTTTTTTTTATATTAGCTAAAAATCAATGCCAAATTCGTAATCAGCACTTCAAAATCATTGGATTTGATATGTCGCAACCCCCATCTAGTGTGAAAAATAAAAAAGATAGTCCAAGCCGGTCCCCCCCGAAATACCGTTAATTGGGGCCGAGGTCCAAAAAGTTCAAGATACCAAAAAAATGATCACAGTAGACCTCTATTATTTTTTTAATCCAGGAAAATGATGTTCTCTAACTTTTTTTGTATCTTTAACCATTTTAAAAAAGCGGCGCTTGCGGCTAATATTCGGCTAATATTCTGCGGCCCTGCGGCTGCAGAATTCGGCCGATTTCAAGACAGACACAGACACACAGACACACACACACACACACACACACACACACACACACACACACACACACACACACACACACACAGACAGACGCACGGACCAATGGCTGAAAACAACTTTTTCGGTATCCTGAAGCTATGATTCGTCCAGAAATGTGAAAAACTGGGTAGGTCAAAAGTTCGACGAATACAAAATACTTTCCTTATTATAGGATAAGGAAAGTAAAAATCCAAGCATTGGTTGGTATCCGATCGACTTATCCATGTGCTAGACTGGTTTACTTTAGGTACAAGTGTAGCGCTCTAAACTCATCGTCTACCAATGCCTGGTAAATGATCCATACCCCCCCCCCCCTGGCTACGCCACTGACACTCAATGATATAAAAAATTAATGTTCATTACCAATTTGATGATTTAAAGGAAAGAACTTGAAAACGTGCTTCAATTGACTATCAAAGAAATTCAGGACTCTGGTACTTTTCCTACGATTAAAGATATAATTGCCAACTTCATGGCACAGGAGTTGGTTAAGGAAGCCAAAATCAACACAGATCTCGCCGACACGCGAAAAAAATCGCACCAAAGAACGCCAAGAGTTTTAAACGCTTCGGTCCTGAAACTGATAGCCAGTAACAAGGAGAAGCACGAGACAGACTTGGAGCTTGCAAACCTAAAGGTAAGTTTAGCCGTATTTTTCATTCTAACCAAAGTTAACCAAACGGGAATAAAATGAACCAAACTGGAAGCAAGTCATTTTTCTTTTGGAAGAGCGAAAATTTCCTCTTCCAAAGTTAACCAAAATGGAAGTAGAAAATTCTTGCTTCCAGTTCTTTTATAGGTTAAGTCCATTGTTTATCTTTAAAAGTACCGAAACGCATTTTTCTTTTACGAATGTGGTGAAGTTGACCTAGGAATAAAATGGAAATATCGAACCTGGATTTTTTTTTAAATCCAAAAGAAAAATAGGCCTTTTGTCTCTGATTCCAGATTTTTTAAAAGTCTGCAATCATAAAGTGCATTGGTAGTCAAGTGGTTTACGCGCTAGTCTGGTAATCCAGGTAGCGTGGGAATCCGTTGTTTCGAATCCCACCCAATGCATGAATTTTTCCTAATTTATTTGAGTTTGTGACCACATAATAATAAGACTCTCAGGGTTAGATGGTAGAAAATGCTTTGAGCATTAACTTCGCCGGGTGGTTACATCCCACTAAAGAGTATTATTATTAAAAAGCCTTTTTCACAGCCTTTTTTGGTAGCCATGAAACAGTAGCTTCTGAAGATGCTTGTGGTCTGAGTTGCAGCTTGCCCATCCCGTATTACTGTATTATACTCAAATAAATAAAGAGGTGCTTTTTTAAACTGTTGACATATTATTTATATCTGTCTTGCGCTGACAGTCTAAATAAATCACTACTTATAATACTTATAGTATGCCTCCCCTCTGATGGGCAAGAAGTGACAAAATACTAACTTCCCATTGAGGTGCTGAGTCAACACGAGTGCACCAATACATATGCCTTTTTTTATATAAAAAAATATGAATGTTTCACATCCTTTCCTGTAGGATGACCGCGAAGAAGAAATAACTACGAGAGACATCCAGGTGAATTACTACACCAAGTGGTACCAAGCAAAGGCTGAGCAGAACAAATATCTCTTGAACATGAGGGAGACTCAACACCAGCAGAACATCATGGCGGCCATACGCGACAACGAAACGGAGCATAGGATTGCCAATGAGATCATCAACTTCCTCAGGAAATCCATCCAGGTAAACGGACTAACAGAGACCTACCTAAACTTCAGTCATTGTCCATTTATGTTAGGTCGGAGGAAAGAACTAAATGGATGTAGATGTTCTAAAATTAAAAAAAAAACGAGTATCAGAACACTTATTATTATTATTCAACAATTTTGATCAATCTTTATTTACAATTTTTTATATACAGGTACAGTGAAAAGGTATAATTAATGAAAGGTAAACAAAGTCTAATCAAGGGTGGTCATAATGCCTTTGGCATTCTCTTCCGCAACACCCTTCATAAACACTTCGTGTAACTGTCTGTCTGGCTGGGGGACGTTAAACAGGGGAAAAACGATGCCTGGCTCGTACACAATGAAAAAATAATTGCAGTATTCTCAAATTATTAATTCATAAAAAAAACTATTATTAATAGCAGAATCCCTAAAAATTCCCCGTTCCGCCCGGATGTGATCAGTGTCTCGCCAGACGACTGTAAACAGAGAACAGACTAATATAGCCACCCTAACAAGCCAGGCTGGCTTATAGTTTTCTCAAGGGCTTAAAAAGAAAGGCCCAAGTTCACACGGTGTTGATCACACATGAAAATAATTATAATAATAATATCGCTTTATTTATACTGCCCGATGAGGACTATTTAAGTCCCATTATTCCAGCAGTAAGCCTCCGTGGCGTAATGGTTGTGACTACTGCCCGTAGTCCAGAGTTCCCGAGTTCAACTCCCGGCTGGGGCAGACTTTTCGAAGAAAATTCTGTTCCATCCAAACACGTGAGGCTGCCATTTCCGGCCCTACCCAGGCTGGGTGAGGTTAATGTGGGTAGCTGGTACGATTCTCAGCGAATGGAGGGTAAAACCCCCGTCCTAATCCAGGACGTTAAATAAAATAGAATCGTTGGCGTTAGGAAGGGCATCCAGCCGTAAAAAATGTGCCAAAACCAATCAACCTCAACCGTGAGGTTGAACAACGTCGACCCTGCTTGAGCGGGATAAGACAGAGTAAAAGAAGAAGATTCCAGCAGTAAGCCCAAGACATACTATGATGTGGTAAAAATCCCAAATGGGAGGATAACTTGTCATGTCCCGGCTGGGTTTCGAACCCACGACGTCTGGAATCTCTGGATTCACGGAGTGCCGCCATTACCACTGAGCTACCGGGACAGACCACTGAGAAAATAATTATGTGATTCAGGACGAGCCAAATAGTTCGTTGGGAGACTATCACTGCCCCCAGCTTTAGTCTACTGGTTACAACAACAACTTGATGTACCACGAACCAAAAAACTTTCCTCTACAGGACTTGAATGATCAACTGGAATGGTGGAAAGACAAGTACGCAAATGACTTAGAGCAGAATGATCTCATACTGAACACGGTGACATTTGAGAGAAACAAACAGCTCGAGAAACTGGGCGAATGGAAATTGATGGTGAGTTATCCACAATAATTCCCAAGTCTAGATGAAAGAAATAAACAGGGATTTACTTGAAAGAAGTGGTGGAGTAAAATGGTGGTAGAAGTATTAAAGTGGGTATTAAACCCCTTGAACGCCAGGATGCAATGTTCTGGGCTCCTTCCGAGTCCTTTTTGGGGTGAACAAACTAAGAATATTCCTTATATTACTTAAAATTTGTCAATTTCAGGTATAATAATAATAAAGTTAGTTATCATATTTGTGTTAATCACTTTCGGATATCTCACAACTAATCAAACTCGCTTTACTAAATCTACGCTGAAACCGGGACTTGAACCACCGGCCTCAAGGTTACAAGTCCGCTGCCTAATCGATCAAGCTACAGAGGTCGGTGGTATAATAATAATAATATCGCCTTATTTGTACTGCTAGATTCGGACAAATGAGTCCCAAGACGTATGTATTATTTTGTGATCAAAATCTTAAATGGGAGGGTAACTTCTCATGTGACAGCTGGGTTTCGAACCCGCGACCTCTGAATTACGAGACTAACGTCTTGTTCACTGAGCTACCGGGACTTACACTCGACACCGGTAGTAGAAACATCGTGAAAATTGAAGCAGCCAATGGTGGAATTTTGATTGTTTTTTAGGAGGCTTGGCTAGACGCCAACTAAGGTTGGCTGGAGACTAGCTGGAGACCCCAGATGTAGCCATACTGGTGTGGAATGCTGGTTACATCACCACGGATGTTAAAAGTTTTACTTCCGAGAAATTTCTAATATTAGAAATCGGAAGTATTGTTTTCGTTTTTGGAAAAAAATATTTTTTTACTCCGATTTTAATTTTTTTTTCTCATGACAGCTCCTTGATAATCTTATAATGGAGTCGACGTCCTTTTTTGTACAAATAATAAATTAGTTTCGTTTCTGACTTCGTACTTTGATTTTGTTTAATTTTACACGTAGATAGGTAGTTATAAGTAAATTTTAAAATTGTAAGATCTAGAATTTATAATTTTAAGATTATTTTTCCGTACCAATGGAACTTGTTCTACAGGGTGGACCAAAAAAACGTTTACACCCGTTAATGGTAGATTACTGACGACATTTCCAGGCCGGATCTGCAATCCGTTTTTTCGGATTCGCCTTCGTAACTGCACAAAGTGATTTTTTGCAACTTTCTGAAAAAGTCCGACTTTGGCTTATTCTTCAGGTCAGATCTTTTTTCCTGTTTTAGATGAGTTGGTTCTGAACATTTCTGCAGAAAGCCAACAAAATTTCAATGTTTCTAGCTACACTACTTTGTTTTTTACGATTTGGTTTGTCATATTTTTTTACACCTGAACAGAAAAAAACACCCAAAAAAACTTTTTTACTAAATAAAACACTCGACATTTGTCCGAACAAATTTTGGCACAGACATGGGCAAGTTTGATAAAAGTTGGCGGCCGCCCCGAGGATGCTAAAAAATAATTTTACGATTTTTTATCAGGTGATCTTCTGGGAAAAATTATTAGATGTTTACCAAAAACTCTTCAAAAATCCTAAGAGTTTTCTAGCTGTAGACAGTGTAAGGGCGTCTTGTATTGTTTACAAAAATTGTTTACATTGCTTTTTTTGAATACCGCGTCTCACATGCTTTCAACAGCCAGTTTAGGAAAATTCAAATGATAAATTTCGTGCCTCTCAGATTGTCAGTGGTGTTAGCTAGATGTGGTTGTGCTGAGAGTGTTAGTCGCATGACCGAGGTTCAATTCTCGACGGTCAATATTATTTTAATTATCAAAAAAATCTGATGGAATATTTTATTCATACCTGTATCTGACCTGTTGTAACACCAACAACTTATGGTTTTTTTTGGGGGTAATACCATCTGTAAATTAAGTTATATCTGATACTATTGGTATCACAATACACATAATGTAAGGATGGTTTTTCTTATGCTTCCTTACGAGAGAAAAAAAAACTAGCGAATTTTCCAAACGAGAATAGAGCTTATGAAATAAATCCAGGTAAATTTGTAGGTAGGTTCTTCTATCATAAACAATACTAATTAAATAACAAATATTTACCGATTGCCAACTCTTAATAGAAGTCTTGAAAAAAACAGGATAATATTTTGTAAAATTAATAAACTTTTGCAGTCTTTATTATGTTTTATACTATTTTGATATAAACAAAAAGGTATTTCAAAAAAACATTTTGTGTTAGTATGTTCAATGAGAAACGATTAGACGCGCACGATTAGCTCAGTGGTAAGCTAGTCCACCCGGTCCGAACGCCAGAGCCAGCAAAAAATTCATGACTTCAAAATAAAAAAGACTATTGCCATTTTTTATTTAGCCATAGTACACACTATGGATTCTCCTCACACAAATTTTTGAAACCAATGGTGACTTTAGTACCTTAGTTCTAACTCAGAACTGTCCCTCTACTTTTTTGCCTTTCTCTCTCTCTCTTTCGCTCTTTGCCTCTCTTTCTCTCTCTCTTTCTCTCTCTCTCTTTCTCTCTCTCTCTCCCTTCTCAATTCCCTTAGAGGAACTGTTGGAAGTGGCGTCCACCTTCCTGGATGCAAAGGTTGAACCTCTTCATCATGTTCCGTCGAATGTTGCGGAAGATTCCAGGTTTTTTTGTCAGGTCATCGAATGCCAACAGGATTCTTGCTATTAGATTTCGTAAACTATGTTTTTCACGTGATCCTAAATGTTCCTGTTGGCAACTCCATATGCTAAATGCGTATCTGCCATTTCAGCATCCGAATTATAATAATGTAACTTGTACTAAAAAAACTCAAGAAGTTTAAAGATAATATTTCATAGAATGCAGAAAAATATGCTTGAAAACTATCATCGAGAAACAAACAATCAGGCCCGATTCTTCATTTTTGCCAAAAACACGAACCACCTAACCTCAAAATCAGCGTTTCGCTCGAAATACGCTTACTTTTTGCAAATTCAGGGATTGGCAAGAATATAAACAAAATTGTGGCGGTAATTTAAAAAAAAAACCTTCATTATGTGAAATTGAGGCGTATTTGGTGTTTGATCATTTGTCAAATAATTAAATATAATAATCTTTACTCTATAGAAATAAACAACGAATTTGATTATTCAACAGGGTTCAACAAACAACCATAAACATTATTTACGAAAAATTCTCTAGAATAATTCATTTTTAATTCTCATTAAACTATCCCTTTTTCTCTTTTACCTTAGTACAGTCATTGCTTCCCAGCTTCATTTTTTTTTATATTTCTTCATCTGTTAACTTGCCGATGAGGGCGATGAGGTAAAGTGAAGTCGCTGAGATTAATGTTTTGGAGATCGCGCATGGCACTTGGTCTATTTTTGTGCATAAATTTAAAATCGTCGAAATCGAATTTTGTTTCAACGAAATTCGGATCGCCCTAAAATTTTATTGCTTTAAACCTGGCGGAATGCAGTCATATACAGTATGTTTCAGAAAAGGTGGCCACCCCCTCGTAACTTTTGAACGCGACGGAATTTTTCAATTCTGTTAAGTCCTAAGTATAGGAAGTGCCCTATGGCCCATCCTGTGGTCATATTTATTTTTGGCCCCGGTCGGCCCTTCCGGCTTTTAGGCCATATTTTTTCATTTTTCTCGCGAATTTTAAATGGAATGCTATATTTTTTATTCCTGTTAATTAAAGTCCAAGTTAGGCTGAGTATAATGAGCTTTTAAAATTTTCAAAAACCTTATCAGGGGCGGAGCTAGTAGGGTGCAAGGTTCAAAACTGTTACACGCTGTATTTCAGCGTTAGTTTGATTTTTTTGTACTTTTTTTATTTTCATAGGTTCAAAATATTGTTTTAAACCATATGAAATCAAAAAAATATTCTTGTTCACATCTAATCAGGGTCATAGTAAGGTTTTTGTAATAGTACTTTTTTTCTCACGTCAATTTTTCCGTAAATTAATGGTGTTCTCGAAATTGGCATTTTTAGAGGTAAAAGTCTGCAGTGACATATGTTTTTTATACTTGAAATCGAAAGAAAACTTAACGGAAAAGCGATTAAGATCATAAAAAAAGCCATTTAACCTGCTAGTTTTTTCACGACAGTGTCCGGTAAAGTGGGTGAATTTCGTATTGGATTTTTTTTGTTGAGGACCCACAATTGGCATAGAAAATAAATAATACCTAATAAGGGAATAATACTTCAATAAACATAACTAAATGCGAATATAAATGAAGATTATTTCTTCTAAATCAGTGCCGGATATATTTTTTTTTTTTCTCTCTCTCTCTCTTCTCCTCTTTAAAATAATTGAATTGGTTTAATTTTCACCCTCAAGAGTTTGGTACTTGACCTGGTATTTTTTTCTCTTAAATTTCAAGATAATTAGATTTTTATTTAGAGACCTGGTATTCATTACTAGCAACACTAGTATGATTTTTTTTCAATTTGGGTTTAATATCGCGTTTCAACTGCATGGTCATATCATAACGAGGGTGTTACCCTCCATTAGCAAGAAACTCACCAACCTGCTAAACATACTTATCTCACCCAGCCTGAGTTAGGTCGGAATGCCAGCATCACGAAGTCTTCTCCTCGCTGGACGTTGCTTAACTTCGGTGATCCTACAAGAATCGTTGCATTCAAAGCGCCATCGGACTGACTCCAGAATGATTGACAATGTGTTTTCTACAGACTTTACCAATTCACCAACTAAATTGTCTTAACCAAACAAAATGGGGTACCCTAGGCCGACTTTAGAAGCAGCATAATCCGATAATTATTTTTGATACAACTTGAACTTTGAAAAGTGAAAAAAAGGGAGAGAAAAAAAAAAAAAATGTCCGGCACTGATTTAGAAGAAATAATCTTCATTTATATTCGCATTTAGTTATGTTTATTGAAGTATTATTCCCTTATTAGATATTATTTATTTTCTATGCCAATTGTGGGTCCTCAACAAAAAAAATCCAATACGAAATTCACCCACTTTACCGGACACTGTCGTGAAAAAACTAGCAGGTTAAATGGCTTTTTTTATGATCTTAATCGCTTTTCCGTTAAGTTTTCTTTCGATTTCAAGTATAAAAAACATATGTCACTGCAGACTTTCACCTCTAAAAATGCCAATTTCGAGAACACCATTAATTTACGGAAAAATTGACGTGAGAAAAAAAGTACTATTACAAAAACCTTACTATGACCCTGATTAGATGTGAACAAGAATATTTTTTTGATTTCATATGGTTTAAAACAATATTTTGAACCTATGAAAATAAAAAAAGTACTAAAAAATCTAACTAACGCTGAAATACAGCGTGTAACAGTTTTGAACCTTGCACCCTACTAGCTCCGCCCCTGATAAGGTTTTTGAAAATTTTAAAAGCTCATTATACTCAACCTAACTTGGACTTTAATTAACAGGAATAAAAAATATAGCATTCCATTTAAAATTCGCGAGAAAAATGAAAAAATATGGCCTAAAAGCCGGAAGGGCCGACCGGGGCCAAAAATAAATATGACCACAGGATGGGCCATAGGGCACTTCCTATACTTAAGACTTAACAGAATTGAAAAATTCCGTCGCGTTCAAAAGTTACGAGGGGGTGGCCACCTTTTCTGAAACATACTGTATATATTATATACGAATGTCAAGGAACCAAGGTCTGTCGTAATCTAGCTTGTGATCAATTGTATACTATGGACATGAAAGGAGCCTAGACATTGGATTTGGGCGTCCATATAATCCTCTCACCACCGTGATTTAGGTATCAATACCTATCTCACGGACACGGAATTATTATTATATAATTGTATACTATTTGTAAAATATTTTTTTGTTGTAATTATTACTAAGTTACGCGCGCCCTAAAATTTTTTATATTCTTGTTGCAAATAATATTGAATGTTATAGATGGCGGCATGCAGTCATATCCGACATTGAAGGAACTAAGATTACGACAGACGATTACAACAGACCTTTTGGTTCCTTCAATGTCGGATATGACTGCGTGCCGTTAGGTTATAATCGAGTTATTTTGCCTTTAATTACAGGCAATTGTATTTGCAACAATAATAAAAAAAGTTTTAGTGCGCGTGTAAGTTTATAAAAATTACAAAATTGATTTAAAAATTTATATCATAAAAATAGAACGCAAATGACTTCTGCTAGTAGTGGGATTATATTTACTCTGCGAGAAAAAAACATCTTAGTTAAAAAAATCTTGTGACTGAGGTATGTATTATTAGTACCTCTTTGGTAACTTCAGCAATAAGAGAAAATATTTTGCCGTACCCTGTAGAAATTTCGATAAAAATTTCAAGACGTTGGTAGCTTCAGGTACATTAGCTTTTCTTGTTTTTATGCTTTCTGTTTATGTTCTTGAATTTTTAAATTTTGGCGCTTTTACTTTTTTTCTACCTTTGGCGTATATCACAAAAAATACGCCAACTCCGTTTCGCGAGAGCAAAACTCTACTGGCGCTATCTTGAAGAATCCTTTGGAACTAACATTTTTCGAAAAACACGGTGTTTTTTTGTAAGTGAAGAACCCATCAATCATTCATTTGACTGGCCTTTAATTAATTCCAAGGAAAATAATTATCAGACATAAATAGCTAATTACTCTTTGAGTACAAGACGACCCTACACGGTCTACACTCTTAAGATTTTGAACATCATTTTTTGAGACTTACCTGGTTTGTTTACCCAGAAGATCACATGATAAAAAATCGTAAAATTATTTTTTAGCATCCTTGGGTTGGCCGCCAACTTTTATCAAACTTGCCCATGTCTGTGCCAAAATTTGCTCGGGCATATCTTGAGTGTTTCAAAGTGTAAAAAATTTACATGAGAATTTTTTTTCTATTCAGGTGTCAAAAAAGATGCCAAACCAAACCGTAAAAAACAAAATAGTGTAGCTAAAAACATCGAAATTTTGTTGGCTTTCTGCAGAAATGTTCAGAACTAACTTATCTAAAACAGGAAAAAAGTTCTGACCTGAAGAATAAGCCAAAGTCGGACTTTTTCAGAAAGTTGCAAAACATCACTTTGTGCAGTTATAAAGGCGAATCTGAAAAAACGGATTGCAGATCCGTCCTAGAAATGTCGTCAGTAATCTACCATTAACGGGTGTAAACGTTTTTTTGGTCCACCCTGTATAAGCTTGCAAAAAAATAATCGCGAACTCTTGTGGTATACTTATTTAATATCATGTTTCCAGTTTTTATTTTATTTATCGTATTTCTTTATTACATACATATATTATCTCAAACTGAGAAGACATAATTATGTAATAAACTTGATCAGGAAATCTGATGGCAGTGATTATCTGATCGCCAAAATTGTCAGTACTTTAGCATGCGTTGCCCAGGGTGAACCACGAAGAGGCGTACTAACATTTCACCCCGCATGTTTCCAGTATGAAGAGAGGACGAAGGAAATGGAAGAATTCGAATCCATGAAAGCGGAGCTCCAGAAACAGAAAGACTTGGAGCTGTACGAGAATTCGATGGCGACCAGGATCCAGGCGTGGTGGAGGGGGGTCATGGTGCGGCGACATTTGGGGCCCTACAAGGACCAAGGGAGGAAGCCGAAAGCCAAGATAGTCAAAGCGAAAAAGTAGTTTTTCAAAGAAGCGAAAGGGAGTTTGATGGCAGAGATTGCTCAAGGCAATATATATAAAAAAAATCTTTTATATATATTTTTTAATATATTTTTTATGTATTTGTATGTCCTATATTAATCATGTATTTGTGTATCGTATATTAACTATGTATTTGTGTCCTATATTCATTATGTATTTATACTAAATACTTATATCAACAGCTCTCTCGTTGATCCAGCGAAATTTTTTTTTTGGCTTTCTTTAAAGTGGCAGGGTCCTAACATGTGAGATCTTCCACTCAATAATCATGCCTAGTATCGATTTTGTTTAAAAAAAAACCAATAAGGAGTTTTTAAAAATAATAATTTAGTAAAGATGGGATTTTGTACAAACAAATTGTCAAAAAGAATTTTTTAAGAATAATAATTTGGTAAAGATGCGATTTTGTACTGAAACAAGTTGCCAATAAAGAGTTTTAATAATTGTAATAATACTTTGGTAAAGATGCGATTTTGTACGAAATTGTCAGTATCATTAGGTAAAGAAAATTAAAAAAAATATTAGAATTACCTTAAATTTTATACTGTCGTTTAAGACAGTGGATATTTACTGTTCATTTTTGGTGTAAAAATACTTTCTTTCAGTCAATAAAAGAAACTTTTCTCAAGAGTTTGCACACGTTTTTCCTTAGGATTTAATTTTTCAATGAGATACCCATCCCTTGTCACTTATTGCATGTTAGCGTAGCTACTTTGCTATACCAAAATGTTTAGACAGTGGTTGCTATACCAACCGTTAAAAAATAAAAATAATATAAATATGTACCTAATACAAAATTATTTACATTATTTTTGGGTTGAATAACGTTCAAAGAAACAATTTTCGTTGGGCTATTGAAACTTGGTGCGATCCAGTGGACAGTTGTTTCAGATTCAAATCTTGAACTTACTTCTCAATCAGATCACCTTATCCTTTATACAAAAATGTAGCTCTTCCAGGCCGGCCAAGATCTAGAAATGGAGGATTTATTTCATCAAAATTATTCATATTTCAATCATAATAGCTTAGTTGCATTTCTTTCACCAAAAATTATTTGATATTTCAATCATAATAGCTGAGTTGCATTTCTTTCACGTTCAATTGTACTACTAGCATCGTGATAGTTCATTCCCACTCCGTATTATTTGAATTTTCATTGATATTGTAATTAATTTTTTTTTAATTTTATTTCTTTCTAATTTAAGATTTTTTTATTTTTGCTTTTTAAACACTGTTTTTTATAAATTATTTTAAAACGTACAAAAAGTATTCCATGTAAAAAGTAGAAGATTAATTTAACGTATTTATTCACTACAAATTATTTTTTTCTAAATAAAGAATTTTCGACTTTTGCTTATTTAACAGTTTTTTATATAAATTATTTTACAATGTACAAATTATTCCTAGTAAAAGTAGAAATTTATCAATAATGCATTTATCTCCTAAAAAACGTGGTTAGGGACATTAAGATACAGGTTGTCATATAAAAGAAACTTCCAATTTCCAGACTTATCAAATTCAAACAGTCTATTGTATAAATATATTTTTATCTTTATAATTATAAGAATATAAACAATATTAGTAATACATATACAAATATATATATAAAAAAATGGTATAAAATGGAAGACAAAAACAGCGGACGGACATGGTCGACACAATACAAAAAAAGATGCCTTGTATGACATAATATAAAAGATACCTTGAATGGCATAATATAAAAGATGCCTTGCATAGCACACATAAAAGATGCCTTGTACAACTTAATAAAAAAAATACCATGTAAGGCATAATATAAAAGATACATTGTAAAGATGCTCTGTATGGCATATTATAAAAAATGCCTTGTATGACATAATACAAAAAATGCCTTGTAGGTATGGCATAATACATTAATCATCAAGGTGATTAAGGAGAAAAATAGAAGAGTTTAGTTATACATTATATAATTATGTATGTTAGTTAAGTTATCATATTTGTTTTAGTCAAATTCGTGATACCACAATTATTACACAATTGCTCTGCAAATTTTTACTCAACTTGGGACTTGAATCACCGACCTCCAGATAATAAGTGTGCTGCTATTTTGATTAAGCTACTGAGGTCGGACACCTAATATACAGGGTCCGCCAAAAAAAAGGAGCCACTCGAAATATCTAGAGAACGGATTAAAATACCGAGAAAAACTAAAGCAGGTGTACCATTATATTGAGGGGGAAACCTTTTTTACTAGGTTTTGATTTTTTATCATAACCAGGGACGGTCCCAGGGGGGTCAACTTTGGAATCTTAAATGGAACTACCCTGTTTGTAATACATTTATGAAAAGTAGTTGACATCAAGAGTATTTTAAGACAAGTTTGGGGATTTTGAATCAAAACAGGGCCGGAGATATCGTACATTTCGTTTCACAGGTTTAGTAATACATATTTTATAAGAAAATAATTGTATTTTAGTGAAAAAATGTTGAATACATGCTTTTTTGTTTGACATAATGCAATTTTCATGCCTTTCTGATACTATTAGCTTTACCAGGGGAGGTGTCAAGGGGTCAACTTTTTTTTTAATAATGTAAAAACCATCCTTTTTCGACTATAACTTGTGCTGAATAAATGCAATAATTCATGTTGGTCAATTTAAAATAAAAACAGGGCCGGATTTACTTAAAATTATGTGAAATATTCTAAAACCCGCGTGCAGTCCTAGTCTCCGGGCCTGTTTTCAAGGATATCTTAAATTTAGATTCAACAACAACACTCAGAGCAGTTATTTAGCACAGATTATACTAAAAAAAGAATAGTTTTCCCACAAGTAAAAAAAAGATGACCCCTTGAAACCTCCCCTGGTAAAGGTAGTGGTATCAAAATGGCATGAAAATTTAATTATTTTAAATAAAAAGAGACGTATTTAACAATTTTTACAAAAAAATTAACTTCTTTTATAAAAAAAATGACTGAAACCTGTGAAACGAAATGTACGATATCTCCGGCCCTGTTTTGATTAAAATTCTCAAACTTGTCTTAAAATACTCTTGATGTCAACTACTTTTCATAAATATATTACAAATAGGGTAGTTCCATTTAAGATTCCAAAGTTGACCCGCCTGGGACCGTCCCTGGTTATGATGAAAAATCAAAACCTAGTAGAAAAGGTTTCCCCTTCAATATAATGGTACACCTGCTTTAGTTTTTCTCGAAATTTAAATCCGTTCTCTAGATATTTCGAGTGGCTCCTTTTTTTTGGCGGACCCTGTATATGATAGCGTATCTCTTAAAAGTCCAGACCTTTTTTAGCGAGCATTTATGGTGGATATTTATGGTGGAAGTCCATACTTTCGTTTTTCAAACTTTCATAAACCATTCATAATATTGTAATTCGTAATGCAATTTAAGGTTGAGGTTTATTGGCAAAAGAGGGTTTATGGACAGAGCTATGACCACTGGCATGCTGAAATATATTATATGTATATTTTTTGTATTCTAACTTTCAGTTTGTGTATAATCAAAAATATTACAAATAAAAATCTCTTCCATTTTTAAACAGCTCGGCAAGGTCCTATGTATATTGCGTCTCAATTTTTGCCCAGAATCCCACTAGCAAAATTATTTGGAAAAACTAGTTCAGTCTTTTGAACATAAATAATTAAATATACAATGTAGTAAGTCTTAATATCTTGTAATGAGCTATTAAAAATTAAAATGTAATTGTCATAACAGAAACTGTGATTTAATTTTACTCAAAGTGACATTAGAAATATAACAAGTCTTTATCTGTTGCAATGTCATACGATAGTAAAAATACATTTGTTGCAACGAATTATTAAGTAATTGTCAACATACATTCCCGACAAGGAACTGTCATAATTGTTTACTGACAGAGGAATTAGAAATATAATAATTTATCTGTTGCAAACGAACTGTTAAGTAATTGTCAATATACATATATTCCCTACAAGGAACTGTCATAAGTGTTTACTGACAGAAGAATTAGAAAGAAATAAGTTTTTATCTGTTGGTCGTACTGTTAAGTAATTGTCAACATACATATATTCTCGACAAGGAACTGTCATAAGTATTTACTGACAAAGGAATTAGAAATATAATAATTTATCTGTTGCTCGTACTGTTAAGTAATTGTCAACATACATATATTCCCGACAAGGAACTGTCATAAGTCTCACAGAGGCTCTAGAAATATAATAAGTCTTTCTCTGTTGCAAACGAACTGTAAAGTAACTCTCAACATACATATACTTCCAACAAGGAACTGTCATAAGTGTTTACTCACATCGGAACGTCACTGATCTAGAGGGCATTCATGGGAGTGAGTTCAGGAACTTCTGAGAGAACAATGGCTTCGTTGTTGTTTCTGTTCTTCACGTGATGCTGGACAGACGCCACGAGCGCCGAGTTCTTCCATTGGCCCTCGTTTCCATTCATGTATTGGTCTTCACTGATACACAGAAACAACGTGTCTATCACGATCTGAAAAAATAAAATAATATAATATTATTACACAGATTTCACCCATTTATTTGAGCTAAACATAAAAAGTCTGGCTGGGGGACTATAAACAGGGAGTAGACCAGCATTGGCTTGGTTCTGGGTTCCCTTGTCAATTATTATCCTCCTTGTAAAGACAGTGGTAGAAGTGCTGAGTCATTCCTCCACTGTCTTACTACCATTCACGACGACGCCACCCTATGATGATGATGATGATTGGTTATTCTCGTTATCATAGGAATTTTTTTTTTTTTTAAGTGGGGTTTAACGTCGCTTTCAACTGCCATGGTCATATCACGACGGGGGTTTTACCCTCCATTCGCAGGAAACTCACAAACCTGCTACTCACATTGACCTCACCCAGCCTGAGTGGGGCCGGGAAAAGCCAGCGTCACGAGAATTAGAATTTGAATGGTCACCCATCCAAGTCTTAACCTCGATGGATGTCGCTTAACTTCGGTGTTCTGAAGGGAACCGGTGTATTCAACATGCCATCGACGCTGGTCATAGGAATTTGCCATACAGCCAGTGTGGTCGTGTGAAAAAATAAATCGACTACCCACCTCATGGAGTGAGATGACACAGTGCGAGGTGAAGAAAGCAAACACGCAGATCAGAAGTAAGGGAGCGGAGAAGAATGCCAGGTCGGGGTCTCCTCTGAGAGCCAGGATAGCCACGGAACCAGTGACGGCCGTAACAATGCACTTGCCGAGAAACAGGATGAAATCCCCGACTCTATTCACCGTGGCCAGGTGCAAAGTGTTGCACGCTAGTACTGTCCAGGCCTGCAAAGGAATTCACATTACATTAAGGTAAAAAATTGAACTTATAAAAGGATCAAGGCAATCTCTTTCGTAGGCAAATATTTGTTGGGGTGAAGCTTAGTTGAAAAATTGAAAAATCAGGTGATGGTAGAGCAAGTTTCTATCTATCACAAAAATAAGTCTAGCAGTTCAAAGAGGAAATTCGGCGGCAGTTGTGTACTGTGTGCCCTAGGGAGATGAATTGGTTGACTTGTTTTATAGATAGGAAGGAAGGAAGGAATGTATTTAATTTCATTTTACGGTTTTTTTCATTAAAATTCCCTTGAAGTACAATATCTGTTGTACTTTTAGAGGGTATAAATAGTAAAATCTATTCACCGTAGATTTTACTACAGTGTTTTATTTTCTTTTTAATCTATTTTGTCATTTGTTTGTTTTTTTTTTAATTTTATACTGTTACCATTGTACTCTGTCCTCCTAATAAAGCAAAATATTATTTGATATATTCATAAAACATTTCAAGACAAAATGAATTATATCAAATGAAAAAAACTTATCAGCATAATACGAATTCTGTCAAAAATCAGTAATCAGTGTTTGTTGGTAACAAACAATATCGTCCGGAAATGCCTCAATTTGTAGTCCTCACTTATTCACATCTTGGATCTAAGAACCGACGTATACCTACTTATGTAAACTTCAATTAAGCCAGCGTTCTCGTAGGATCACCGAAGTTAAGGAACGTCCAGCGAGTTGACTTCGTGATGCTGGTATTCCGGTCGAACGGAGGCTGGGAGGGGTTCATGTGGGTAGCAGGTTTGAGAGTTTCCTGCTAATGGAGGGTAACACCCGCGTCGTGAAATGACCAAGTTGAACCCAAATTAAAAGAAAAACCTCAATTAAGAGTGAAATAATAATAAATTTCATTAGCATCATATTTTTTGCTAATAATATCATCAGCACAAAAAATTGTGCTAAAATTTACAAGGATTTTAATGTACTTGTCATTTTTAAGTATTTTTTGGGGGGTTGAATAAGACTTCAGTCATTACATAGTATCAGCAAGGCGTGTAGAATTAAGTAGTGTGGAAACTACCTTCGCCGGCATACATCGTGGCGTCCTCAGCGCTAGTATCGCAAAGAAGTCTCCTCTCCTCGTCCCTCACAAAATTTCTTCCCCCGTATCAAATGTAAACATAAACATAAATAGACCGCGAGAAATATTCCACTCCTTCGCGATGGTGTCGCGCTATGAGGCGTTTTCATGCAACTGGGGTTCGTTTCCTCACTTCTTAATTCTACACGCTATGGTATCAGATTAATTTAAAATTTTGAGATTTATTGTTCAGTCAAATAAACATGATGAACTCACTCTTTTGGCTCCCGTACAGAAGTTTATCCCCTGGAAGGCGACAACGGTGTAGGCATTGTGGTTCATGTAGCGAATGAAACACCCGAAGCCTGAGAAGCAGCAGGAGCAAGAGTGACGACAACACTTGGACACAACCGAGGTGTGCTGGGTCTCTTTTAGTCTGGACATGATGAAATAGATTACACATTAAATAGATAATGATAAAATAGATTACAGATTAAATAGATACTGATAACATAGATTACAGATTGAATAGATAATGATAAAATAGATTACAGATTAAATAGATAATGATAAAATAGATTACACATTAAATAGATAATGACATAATAGATTGCAGATAAAATATATAATGATAAAATAGATTACAGATAAAATAAATAATGATAAAATAGATTACACATTAAATAGATACTGATAAAATAGATTACACATTAAATAGATAATGATAAAATAGATTACACATTAAATAGATGATGATAAAATAGATTACACATTAAATAGATAATGATAAAATAGATTACAGATAAAATAAATAATGATAAAATAGATTACACATTAAATAAGATAAGATAAGAGCTAGTTATTTGTGTTCTTATGTCACAATTTTTAGTGGGTAGCATCAACATTACGAGAACTAATGCTTATGCAACATATCTCCAACCAACCATTATATTCCAATATCTATCTCGTAATGCCGCCACTGGTCGTTGCCCACTCTACGACTACCCCAAATTGTCCTCACGAGGCTAGGGTAGGCCCCGACATCCAAAGTACAGAGCCGCAAAAATCCGACCCCGCCGGGATTCGAACCTGGGTCACCTGGAGTGTAAGCCGAGCATGCTACCGCTAGGCCAAGGTGATTACTCTTACAGATTCAATAGATAATGATAAAATAGAAGAAGAAAAAATTGGAGGAAAGTTAGTAAAATCTGTTCAATAATGTGGGTACTTTTTATGGCTTTGTTTAACATGGCAGAATTCTACCAAGAGAGCTCTTCCACCCAACCACCGGTGTTGACAGGTTCCATGTCAGGTACCTCTCAGGTAAGTGCGGGCAACGGTGAATCATCCCCACTAAAAGCCACCTCTCCCCCTAAAGATATGATCCCGGAACCGTTCAAAACATTAGCGTAGGGATCCGTTGGTTCGAATCCCACCCAGTGCATGAATTTTTCCTCGTTAATTTTAGTTTGTGACCACAAATTAATAATACTCTGAGGGTTAGGTGGTAGAAAATGCTTTGAGCATGAACCTCGCTTGGTGGTTCCCTTCCACTAAAGAGTGTTATTTTTATTATATCGTGTACGGATCACTTAGGATGGGATCTCACTGAGTGCAACATCTTCCAAAACGTTTCGAAGTCGAATTTTGAATGGAATATTAGGAATATTTTTAATGCAATATTTTGCAAACCGTTCCGAAGCAATGTTTCAAAAGGTAGGATCCAATTTCATTTGACTCTAAAGGGAGCATAGAAAAAAGACTGATAGCAATATTACGAAATGTTTCGCAACCAAATGTTCAACATGTTCTAACTTGAATTCAGAGTCGTAGTACCTTCAGAAGAAAGAAAGTTCAATAAGAAAAGAAGTCATCCAATTTTTTTTGGTCAGCCGGTATAGTACATAATAGTAATAATAATAATACACCTACACCAATAATACACATACACCAAGTTTAATATCATGTATCATCATCTTGGTTTCGACGAACTCGGAAAGTAAAGTAAGTATGATTCGGAACTAAAGTACTTACTTCTTGTCCATGAAGAACAGGATAATACGAGGTATCTTGAATATAGTGATAAGTATAGCACCCAGGGCTGTGGATCCGAGATGGTACATCAGAAGTGTTTTGGCTGATTTCAGTACAAACCACTGCCTGCTCTCTTCTTGGTTAGAATCACGCCCACTGCAATATAAAGCGTGAGCTTAGTGTTAGTTAGATGCGGGAATAATTTTAGGCTGGATCTGGGCCCGAGTTCTAATAGCCATCATCAGGGTATCTATCATCAGGGTATAGTATGTGTATTATAGGAGCCCGAGCGAGACTCACATAAAAAGGCTGTGAAACACTCATTTTGATAAAAAAAAATGAAGGTTGAACTATTCCTGTAAGGACCCACAAAACAAGAAAATCACTGATTTTCTTAGTGTGGTATTTTTTAATCAAGTTTTATTTACAAATGACATAGAATATATACATACATAGACATTGAAATTAATAAAATAAAACTTGATCAAGGGCGGTGCTAATGCCAACGGCATTCTCTTCCATGTTATGTCCGTTAATATTAATATTTTATATATTTAATATTCAAGTTAATCTTACGTACCTATTGTAAAAATGTATTTTCAATGTATTGTCATCATCAATAAAAACACAAAAAAAAAAAAAAAAAAATCAGATAAGATTCTCACCCGTCGAAGTACCACCGTGCTACAGCCCCTGCTATCACCATATGCTGACACGCCAGGAGAAACTCCGAGATCCAGATGAGCCCCAACACATATACCCACCACATATAACTGAGCCACGTAGCATCCACGTAATGGACCAGCGTGAATTCTGATAGGAAATAGTATACATAGTTTATTATTATTATTAAATGCTTTATTAGATACAAAGACATATACATGTGTACAGTACAAATAATTATTATAAAAAAATAAAAAATGGAAACAGAATAAACAATAAAAGGCCAAAAAAAGATAAATATATATGTCCTAACTAAAGGGTGGGGTTATAACCTATGACTATCTCTTCCACGCAATTCTTTATGTTATAATACTTTGTAATTATTTTGTATTTGCAAATTATTATTTGTAAATAAAATGTCAAAGATTTCCTCTTACTATGAATTATAACACTATCTGCTATTGATCTTTCTGAAATTTATTAGTCCGACAAGAGTCTTTCTCCTTCACAGTCCCTGGAGAGACTGAAAGAACTACAAATATTTCATTTGTCCATCCTAGCCATCTAATGTAATGTGTTTCATTACGTGTAATGACTTTTACAAGTCCAAAGAAACTCACAAACCAGCCACTCAAATTAACCTCAACCAACCTGAGTGGGGCCAGGAATAGCCAGCATCCGAATTTGAATGGTCACCCATCCAAGTCCTAACCTCGCTGGACGTTGCTTAACTTCAATGACAGAACTAGAACTGGTGTATTCGACGTGCCATCGACACTGGCTATGAATTGTTTTATTTTGTTATTTTTAATCAGGTATATACCCAATTATGTCGTCCAATATATTCAATCTAGAACGATTAGAAAACAATCGAATTCGATCTTCCATTACGATAGTAACGTTTGCTATATATTATTTTGGTAAGACAAAAACACCCTTACTCTTCAAGTCGGTAGAAGCCATCGTTGCATTAGCACCTACAGCTGGTAAGGTAGAATTCAATGGTCCAGAGGAGAAGGGTCCAGGGTTTGTAGCGACGACGGGAGAGAAGGTCAAGTCTGAGAAAGGTTTCACCTGTCTCTGTCCGGGGTAGTCTGCGATAGGAAAGAGAAATGATTAGGAAACAATAGAATCAAAAACTTTATCGTCAGTAAATAGAGTAAAGTTTGTCTTTAAAAAATAGACTAGGCCCA
Organism: Bactericera cockerelli; assembly: GCA_024516035.1. NCBI lineage: Eukaryota > Metazoa > Arthropoda > Insecta > Hemiptera > Triozidae > Bactericera > Bactericera cockerelli. The sequence goes on from CM044957.1 coordinate 44,552,292, forward strand.
GCAGGGTCGGTGTTTAGAAGCTGCGGAGCTGCAGCACCCCCAGACTAATAGAAAAAAAGTTATTTTTTTAAGGCCTGGCTCGTATACATTGATAAATCTATTGGAAGACAAAAAAAAAAAAATGATAATAATTGATCATTGATGTTATTGTTTTTTTTTTTTTATTATTTTTTAACATAGATATATATTTATATTATTTTTTCCCCTTTGTAAATTTTCATGTAATTGCACCATATGTACGTTGAAATTGAAAAAAAAAAATCATAATTTTCAAATTTCTCAAATAGTGAATTCATGAAAAATCCATTATTAGTGGCAGCACTTCCAATTTTTTTCCCACTGGTCTCGCTAGAGGACTATAAACAGAGAACAGGCTAGCCACCCTAATAGCCAAGCTAGTTTGCAGTATTCTCAGGGCCGGGCCGAGACTGGACTGCTGGGTCCCAGCTCATGTAGATTTAGCGTCATGTGATCAATTTCCACCAATCACAGAGCTCCAAATTGATCACGTGACGCTAAATCTACGTGAGCTGGGACTCAGCAGTCGAGTCTCAACCCGGGTCTCAAGAGATTTATAGCTTATAAAGAAAAAGGTTTATATTCTCACATAAAACCTGTAGTTCAGGCTGAGTCACTCCAATTTAGCCCGTATCATTGCAACAGCCGGCTTATCAAGCTCGCCGGGAGGCGAGCGCTCGTCAAGTAGCGCCAGCCAACCGGCCTATATTAACACGAAACAGAGTTTATATCTTGTAAAAGAAATCAAGGCTTGTATCTACATATTATGTTCTTTTAGTTTATCTCTCCATTGCAGTAAAATTACAACATCTAACTAAATAAGCCAGCCTCCGTGGCGTAATGGTTGTGACTACTGCCCGTAGTCCAGAGATCCCGAGTTCGATCCCCGGTTGGACCAGACTTTTAGAAGAAAATTCTGTTCTCTCCAAATAAGTGAGGCTGGCATTTCGGGCCCTATCCAGACTGGGTGAGGTCAATGTGGGTAGCTGGTACGATTTCCAGCGAATGGAGGGTAAAACCCCGTCCTGACTATCTATCTCAATTAGGACGTTAAAACCAAATAGAATCAACTGGTCACAATAGATCTAATTAGGTCGCAGTGTTAATTGTTAGGGTTTCACTGGGAACCCTGCAACC